>JAMZEH010000005.1:16610000-16802500 GCA_024699665.1 Ostrea denselamellosa
AACGATATAAAAATATTTGGCGATGACTATGATTATTTTTTATGTAGTGAAAGTCAAAAAGGTAACTCCCAGTGTATACTATTTGAAATCAACGGACACCTCTCGGTGTATGTTTATAGAAGGGTACGTCTCAGTGTATGTTTGCAGAAGGGTACCTCTCAGTGTATGTATGCAGAAGGGTACCTCTCAGTGTATGTTTGCAGAAGGGTACCTCTCAGTGTATGTATGCAGAAGGGTACCTCTCAGTGTATGTATGCAGAAGGGTACCTCTCAGTGTATGTTTGTAGAAGGGTACCTCTCAGTGTATGTTTGTTTTAAAGTCAGAAGGATACCTCTCAGTGTATGTTTAATTTAAAGCCGGACAGGTGCCTCTCTTTTTGTGTTTCATTTAAAGTAAGAAGGGTACATCTCAGTATGTTAGATTTAAAGTCAGAAAGGTGCCTCTCTTTATGTGTATGAGTCAGAAGGGTACCTCCCTGTTTATGTTAAATTTGAAGTCAGAAGGGTATCTCCTGTGTATGTGTGATTCAAAGTTAGAAGGGTACCTCTTTGTATGTGTCATTTGAAGTCAGAAGGGTACCTCCCTGTGTATGTTGGATTTGACTGATTTGTAATTGAACATCCACTGGAATTTTGAAGAAGCCATTTGCAAAAGAGCTTCCGTCTTTTATCCACTTGCTATATATATTCAATATTGAATAGTTTGTAATATCATTCATAACAGAAATACTTCGAGTTTCTTGTAATATAATTAAACAAATTGTTTTTCATATACATAGTAACACCTTTTTGTTTAAAGTTCTATGCTGTATCGAATATGTAATGATTGAAAGAGTTGTTAGTAGTCCTATATGGTTACAGGCCTCGCAAGAGCGCAGTCTGTTCCGATACGAGTTTCCAAACTGTACATGCGTTTCGTTGTAATGTTAACTTAATTGGTGATTGAAGATTTTTGTTAATATTAGCCTTCGAGATGTATAATCTCTAGAAATACAGCAAGCGTATTAACATAAAAAATGTAAGAAACCATGAACATTGTCAATTGATACTGCGTTTGTTTCGGGTTCAATTTATTTCATTTATTATTCTTTATCTATTTATTCATTCATGATACACGAAAAAAAACGTATGCAGTATTTTGTAGTATGTCTATTAAATTTGTTATCCTTCTACGCAAAATTGTTTCTTCTAACTAATTTTGTTATCATAGCAATTAAGATATCTTAATCAAAGTATGTCTTCACAATTAACCCTTCGTCCTAAAGAGATGTACAAAATGCATATCGTCAATGTAGTCCGAATTAAAAAAAAAAAATAGAATTATTTCTTTCATCTTCTGCGGCCTGATATTTTTGACGCTAGCGTCAAGTTATTTTCTTGTTAGATGCTGACAAACGACTGAGGGTTTTCATAGGCGGATGAGCCAAGTGTCATGGCTGTGGAATGCCCAGTTTGTAATTATGTATTTTCGTTTAATTTTCAAAGAGAAATCAATATGACAAATGGATTGCACGGATATTTGCTTCTGTTTGGATTATACGACTTTTCCATGTTTCACACCTCCTTCAAACTGAAACCATTTTGTACCAAAATAGTTAAGTTATAGCTGTTGGAAGGTCCACGAATGATTTTTCATTAGAAGCCATGCTGTCTGCTTAGGCCTCATCAATTCGTCGCTCAATGATGCGTAATGATGTAACATTATGTTTTTTAATGCAAATAATTCACCATGGGGATTTATGGCGATATTTTAAAAAGATCATGGTTAGCAAGAGTCCGAAATTGAATATATCTTTAAATCATCTTTTCCATCAACTACAATTCTGATAGGCAACAGTTTTTAAAACATTCGCAGCTCTAAAAAATCAGTTTTTAACTTGCAGTTGTTTTGTCATTCCAAAGATACTGAATTTACTAAGGCACACGATATCTGATGCCAATATTTTGACAGAATCCATACTTCTACCTAAAAGCAGGATACCGGGTCTTAATAAGTTCACAGGTTTACAATTTTCTCCCTCATTACCAGGTTTCCCCATTCTCCTGGTCCAACTCTAATGATGGCAAACATATCGCTTAATCTATCATAAACTGCCATTTCCTGCAGGCTGCGTTCCATGTTCCATAAAATCAATAGGATTAACTGAAAAGGGTTTGACCATGGAAGTTTGCGAGAATCCAGAAAGCATCTTCACGGTCATACTAATGATTTAGAGATGTTGAGAATCTAATTACATGAAAAATGAATCATGATCCCATTGATCTAAGATTTGCAAGAACTGGTTTTCTAATCACTTGTGGTTATTATCTTTTTTTTTAAATTATTATATTTTTTTTGAAAGTTTATTGGTGAAAGAAAAAGTTTACATGCTCAGTCAAAATATGGTAGGTCTTGTTGTACAAAATATATTTATGAAATTTGCAACATTGCGAACATATGGCAAAATACACATTTCATACAAAAATTTAAAAATCTTTTCTTAGAATGACGTCTTCATCCAGATACCTGAAAATGCCATCTGCACTAAACTGTATCGTATGTAATTAAATCAGATCGGCGTCGTTGAATATTAACTAAATTTTGGTATTATTTCAATAATAAGGAAGTGTGGAAGACAGCTACCCTGCAGAAATTGTATATCTCTTTTTCAGGATTCATGGTTAATTAACAACAAATTAGCAGTAATGATATCCAGACTCCATTAAGAGTATGGTTTGCCATCACCAGTCATTATCTATCTCCTCTTCGTATTCTTTAACACAAGATGTGTGACATGTTCACGCCAATTGTTGTGCTCATCAAAGACTTCTGCTTAAACGTTTGTTGGAATATTAAAATAATCGTTTGCTGATTCTTGTAAAAAGTTTAAATTTTTTTGGTAATATCCATCCCTCAACTCGTTAAATCTTGAAATGGAAGTACGAATAAAAACAATATATCTAATGTGAAATTCAATTTAGTCAAGTAAAGGGTATCTGAATATTATATTTACTGATTTTTTTTTTTACAAAATGCACAGAATGATGTACATTGTAATTCTTGAAGACTTATGATTACATGATATTGGAAATTATACCATTTTTATTCTCATTTGTAATACCGCTAAACACAAAATGACCAATTGTGAAGAACCATACAGGGTCGTATGTATACATTGCATACAGTGATACAATTTTTTTTTATATACGAAACCCTATCTGAACTCATTTCAAAAATAGCTTGTATTATAAAACTAATGAATTAATTTATATTAGATATCACATGTGCAAGAAAAATGTGATTATACATGGATTATTATTTTAAAAAAATAACAGCTGTCAAATGGGAAACAAGTAAATGAACAAGCCAATCCAAATTTGATATGGTTATCATATTTCTTATCTTGATCTAATTTTCAAAAAGAAATAAACACTCTACAACTTAAACTAACTACTTGTTCTCTAATTGGTATAAAATTTCTTGATTTGTTGTAGATTCGTGTTCCTAAAAACAACGGGCGATAACATCTTGGAGGCAGTTGGCTCTCGAGAAGAGCTACAGGCATTGCTTTTCAATGTTTCGTGTGGTTTTCTAACACACACCGCGTATGCTTGTCTGGAGTCATTTGTATAGAATTCGCATGGAGAAATTAAATCCATCTTATCAAGTAAAACAAAATAAACAAGTGGAAGATTTCTATTTGGCAGTAACATGTGTTAATTGTCATCAATGATGATCTCCTGATACCAATGACAATAGGGAATTAAGACCACACGGTAGGGGAATGGATGTTTTCTCTTGATGATAATTGATCCAAACTCTAGAAACTGATGAATGGAATGAAATGCAGGTGAGAAGCATTCCGTACTTATAACAGAAAATTAGAACAGAGATACAGATGTCATCACAGATATCTACATAAACATTTTCACATACCGAGGGAAGATCTTCATGCTGAAGGAAAAGCAAAGAAACGCATATATTATATACATCCAAAGCGAGTGACTGCATAAATACGGGAATTAGAGAAGAGACAAAAAAGTTTTAAGCAATTTGAATGATTACTTTGATAGGACCGCTATCTAAACCAATAATCAGAAAATGTTTCTTCTGAAGAAAACAACCCGACTTTGAGTTTATATGACGACTTATATACTCTGTTTATCATTTTCATTTCAGCAATATGCATGTGCATATTCAAAGAGCGAAAGTATATTTCATTAGTGGCAACAAATGAATTTCAACTGAACATAAAAGTAATTGGGAAAAAGGCATATTGCAGACATTATCAATCTTTTACAACCCAATGCACAGAAGTAACCAATTACAAACAGAGCGATAAAACATCACACAACATATGTTTTCACAATTATGCACAATGCACAGACTCTGAACTCAGTTAGCTGGTCATTTGAGACAGATGGTGTCTTACAAGATTAGAATAGTATATAAGTATATTGTCACAACAGTTCTTTACAGATTGCCATTACTGAGAACAGATAGTTGAAGAGCGAGATAAAATCTCCTTTAGCCTTATCGATCAGGCAAAGTTTATCTGAGCCCTCTTCTTTAATACATAATTTGATTTTGGAAGACCAATTGAGATCTTGACTCGGGTAAAAAAATATTATCAAAGAAGCGCAATGAAATAAGGAAGCCTTATAGGAATCCATTGTCCATCTGTTATCACCTTCGTTGTGAAACGACATCTTGAACCTACATATAAGGGGATCCGGGGTAGAATAGGTCCTGCTTGTCGTAAGAGGCGACTAAATGGGGCGGTCCTTCGGATGAGACCGCAAAAACCGAGGCCCCGTGTTACAGCAGGTGTGGCAATATCCCTACCTGCTCAAAGGCCCTAATTGCCAAGCATAGGCCTAAATTTTGCAACCCTTCACCGGCAATGATGACGTCTCCATATGAGTGAAAAATTCTGGAGCCGGACGTTAAATAATATACAATCAACCAATCATATAACTTTTAAAAAATATTTTATATAGATTTTGAAGACAACGGTCAATGTCACAACAGACCTTCAATTTCCAACTTTATTATGCTTTCATTGTGACTCAATAAATTGAAAATATTCAACATATGCCTTTGACATAATTGTAACATATTTCATATAAAGGGAGATGATGATTATAGAAGACTCATATAGTCCGTCTGTCTGTTCATCATCATTTGATATGATATCTTGAATAGTTTTCAGTTGACCTTGAGGTCAAAGGCCAAAGTCACGACATATCTTCAATGTGCTTTCAATGTGATACGATAAGTTGAAAAGTTTTTAACCTAAGCTTTTCATAATTTAATCAGAGGTAAAGAATTCTAGATATTTTGAGGTCTGTAGGTTAAAGTCACAAGAATTTAATACAATTTAATAGTCACATAATGTTTAAAAAACAACATACAGCTTTTATATTCTGCAGAAAGGTAGTTGTTTATTAAAGAAAAACATCTATAATATATGGGCATTTGTCTGTCTGTCCGTCATCAGTTTCGTTGTGACATATTTTGTACAGTTGTCAGCAAAAGCTTTAATATCTTACACAAAGATAGTTGTTCATTAAAGGAAGGCAACCAACTAATATTTTGGGATTGAGGTCAAAGGTCAGGGTTAAAACAAATCTTCCCACTAAGTTTACTATAATTAGACCTTTCATATTTATTCAAAACTAGTTGATCCTGCAGTTGAATGTGGAAATGCAGATATGGGGAAAACGTGTAATTCGTCTCTGTCAGTACAATCAGTGATTAGTACTAGCACAGATAACTCATTTATTCTTTATTTACATACGATGATGGTCGCCGGATAGCTGAAAAATTGCTCAGGCGACTATAAATAAAACAAACAAACAAAACATACGATGATGGAATGATGTCCCTCTTTACTACGGTCTACTCGTTTCGCAGGTTATACTATGTAAAACTTGAGATAAGTTTCTTTGGAAACGTATCAATTGTTTGATATAGACACGTGCACCTGGATTTCATCTAAGTTTGTTTTCAGAGCAATAATATTGTTTTCCACTGAGTAAAATTAGTGGGATATGTTTGGGTTTTTTTGAGAAATGTATGAATCAAATCTTTTGTCAGTGTTGTTGCATTCCTACAACAAATCGAAGGCAATTTTGCTATGTAAGAAGTTAAAATAAGTGTATTTTGATGATATTAATTAATCTGTTATCGGTACATTTCAATTAAAAGTTTCCCCGTTTTGCTACAACACTTAATATCTTATCCTGTTTACAAATAAGAATTAAAACAAAATTTAACTTTGTGGCGAAGGACAGTTTAATCCATGAATTCTTAAAGCATTGAGGATTTGACTTTTTTATGTGTTTACCATTCGATCTCCCACGAGGGAACACGTTCTGTAATATATCATTTTTGTGTAAATAGAATCGAGAATGAGTAAAAATATTCTAACTCGCACCTTCGTGGATGGTGTACTTTTGTAGTGGACAGAAATCTTAAAATTGGGGTCAACAACTGCAATCTTCGCTTTTTCATTCACAAACCGTCGTTTGCCATTAAGCAATAATTCGGCCGTTAAATGGATTTCCATGATAGACTTATCTTTCTGAACCACATGACACTTGAATAAAAGTTGTTCACAAGTCTATCGACATACTCAAAAACGTGTGGTTATAAAAAAAAAATTCCCCTTCCTTCAAATGAAGTTAAATTTAATACAAAATCTATTACTAGACAAATATAATTAAACTTCTAGAAAGCCAAAACTCTTTTATGGGTCGCTTGTATATACTGTACATGTGAATAGAATAATGACACTGACGGTCACTGTCAATCAAATGCACAGAAATATCACATGTGAGAACAATGCATGTAATCTCTCTCTCTCTCTCTCTCTCTCTCTCTCTCTCTCTCTTGTTGAATCATTATGAAGAGAATTTTCGTGTTTTCAGATCTTAGATACTAAATATTCTAAGCGCGTTAGCAATGCATTTTTATCACGCATGCAATTTCTTTACAATTCTCAAAATAGTACTTGTGTTGATAGTTTGTTTAGTAACAACACTTATCTTGTTGATACTAACCTGCTGAAGACAATGTCTACCTTGGAGACAATGTAATGCAAAAAAAGTGTTCCTCCCCTAGGATTTGAAATTTATACCTTGGTTCGCATATCTAAACCTTTGAAAGTGTTTTATAACATACATGCAACATTTTGGATTATGAATATGTCAACCTCTATATAAGCACATTTGAATGATGGGGTTAATTCAATAGCTTCGACTGAAAATGAACGTATTGATATATGATTAAAAAAGTGAATATAAATTTGTATGTATGTTAGGTATACAGGTATAAAGGGATACTACTCTGAAACAATTTGGTTAGCTTATAATGAATGTATTTGTTGCTTCTTGTATTTTATTGTTATCCTACAATTTGGTGAAGTCATCTTCGTATTGTGATTAGTGTAAACAACGTCTTCGTTAGAATGACGTAGAACAATGGGATTCAGAGAACATCATTGTAGCACACGTTGTTGCATCTGTCAGATATCTAATATCATATTTTGATCTTAAGGACGTCTATCGATGAATTTAAAGTACTAGGAATATTAACAATAAATCTACTCATCTTGATAACCCAACAGGAAATTACTGGGTAAAGTAAACTGTAGTCAATTCTATACAGTGTCTTAAAAATAACTCATCTTTTGTTTCAATGTCAATACTAGTGTTCTAAGATCATATGTATATGAGTCATACAGAAGTTATTATCACATGATAATGTTCGTTAATCTTTTGTGCCTATGTGCTGCACGACCGCTGACACTCAGCATGCATAGAGGTGGACTAACATACTCCGCTGTATCCGTTCTCTGCCAAGCCGCCAAGTCTGTCTTTTGATTCATTGCCTTCTCGTTAAGTACACATACAAGATGAATTCGTCCATATATACATGTTGAATTGTCAATAAAGCGATTCATTGATGAAAAATCATATATTTTCATATTAGACTAGCATAGTAAACGGAAAGAGACGTTCAAAACGTTTACTGAATATTAGTATTCTCAAAAATGTATCCCATGATTCGTCATATATCGCACGTACCTCCAACAATAAGGTTAATGCATGTGCGAAAATATATTTATTTACTCATGTCTGCCTGGTCGTTCGCAAGAGGCCCCGACATTAATTGAAATTTGGAAGGAAAAAAAGGCATGCGAATGTGTGCACTTCATGTTACTGTTATTTTAGCAGTGCCTTTTAAGAAATTAAATTCCTACTTGACTATCCCGAGACTCTCAAACCTGCTGTATTTGCCAAGGAATAGAGTCCATAATAGTACAAGAGACACTTTCACCACAGGGTCAACATTTAGACTTATACAATGGTAATGCTATGTGAACAAATGTTTGTTTCTTTACCTTTTTAATACTTGACGCAAATAAGATCTCTGCGCAATAATTCAAGTAGAAATGATCAAACTCGAGTGTAGTAACAAGATATTTGAATTCAATACATGCTATCAAAAGAATATTTGATATGAAACTTATTTGATAATTATAAAATGTTACTAATTTTAGATTCTTCACCCCTTTGCTTCTTTGTGGACTGTAGAAGTCAATGCCTGTGTAGTATTTTTAAATATTTTTATTGAATTTAGTAAATGTAAGTGTATGCGAGTATTTACCATAATTTTGATAAAAATTGATTAGTAACATACAACTCTTGACATTTTCTCAGTCAACACGGTGCTTTAGCTACCCCCGAAGTACAATATTCACCGAACCCAGAGAGGGAGGTAGGTGTTGAATTTCGAAGGTAGTTAAAGCATCGTATTGACAGAAAATGTCAATAAGTGCTCGTAATATGATTGAATAAGTTAAAACATTGAAACTGGCTACTTGAGCCAACGGAACGAGGTCCGCGGGGATCCGGGTTGTTAGAAGAGATCCTCAGCACCCCTGGTTTGTGAGAGGCGCCTAAATGGGGCGGTCCTTCGGGCGAGACCGCAAAAACCAAGCCTCCGTGTCACAGCAGATGTGGCACGTTAAAGATCCCTTCCTGCTCAAAGGCCATAAGTGCCGAGCATAGGCCTATATTTTGTAGCCCTTTACCGGCAATGGTGACGTTTCCATATGAGTGAAATATTCTCGAGCTGGACGTTAAACAATATATAATCAATCAATCAACCAACGGAACGATACTTGGTCGGTCATTTTTGTAAACAGTCGTATCAATATGATTTTTTTTTTTTAAATTTTGGTCAGATGTTGGAGAAATCATATGTTATATTCACCAGCATGAGCAGGTGACCATAACGTTATGTTCTGCATGTCACACATGTTACACACACACACACACACACACACACACACACACACACACACACACACACACACACACACACACACACATATATATATATATATGTGTGTGTGTGTGTGTGTGTGTGTTAATTTGTTTCATCTCAGCTAATGTAATTGCTCGAAATTATTTAATCGAAAGATAAACGACAATATTGATATTCTCTATAAAGTTGAAAGAGTATTGTGTGCTGCATGAATGATTATAAAAATAAAAAGATTTGTTAGATTTGATATACATGGTATGTTATTAATTAAGAAGATACTTTAGATCTTCAGACTTATTTGAGGTTCCTCGTGCAACTTTGATGAAAATGTCAAATCAAACAGTTAAGATAAGTGTGATTTCTCTGTATATTTTATATCTAAGCTGTGGTATTGATTGATCTGAAATTTCTTCTTCCTCTAGGCAGAATGAAATAGTAATTTAGATAACTTTCAAATCCCTTACATAACTCTGTAAACTTCAACATTAGTTCACTTGAAAGCTTTACTTAGCGTTTTAAATACAAGTATGGATAGGGAATGTGACTTATGTAAAAATAAAGCAAAATATTTTGATTTAAACTTGCCAAAGTAAATTCACGTAAGAGGTTATTCTCATCATAAGAAAGGGTCCAAAATTGTTTGTCAAAACTCTTACATAAAAAATAAATATGTATGCATTCTTAATATTCAAAATTATCTCTATTAAGAGCACTTAGCTTGCTGACGAAAATACCATCACCCTTTTTTGGGCGGATCCAGAAATTTCAGATAGAAGGGGTGTAAAGTGCTGGGGGCTGCCTTGAAGCCCCCAGTTGGTCTTGGGCGAAACCCTGGTGGGGGTTCAGGGGCAGAGTTCGAAAAAGCTACAGAATTCTGACATTATAAGACGTATATATTTTAGTATTTTTCAACATATTTCTGGATTTGCCAAGACTTTACACTCTAAAGTCGCAGAAACTACATTGTTCAATCAGTACATTTTTATTTGACATTCATTCCTATGCACGTGATCCACGTCTGGTGTGTCCAGATATCCGAGTTTGCCCTACTATCAATTTTGTATCTTTATGATCGCTGTTCGTTACCTTCACTTTTCATCCTATAAAAATGTATTTAAATCTGCTTTCTAAGGAAATTCTGTAAAACTATGAATACTAGTAATTCAGGAGAGAGTAATTCATGCCCTGAATTTTAATACAATCTATTGATATTTGATAATCTAACAAGAGGCCCACGGGCCTTAACGATTACCTGAGTATCATAGCCCAAACAGGAGTCTCATATTTGCATATAAGCCTCGATATGAAGACATTTGTGCACATGTTTATGATCTTTCAAAATACATACAATTCCTATTCAATTACAAAAGAAGGAAACATGGAACTTTGAAGTATATAAATCATTTTAACATTTCCTAACCTTTTTATAAACTTTCATTATGTGGCGTTATTGGCCCTGCCCAAGGGGCCTGAACCCCTGACCCAAGAACCATGAATTTTACAATTTAGGTAGAGAGCTTCATGAACATCATAATCATGCATTTTGTTTTAATCAGATATATAGAGTAGAGAAGAAGGTTTTCTAAGATTTAATACATTTTCACTATACAGCCACATTTGCCCCACCCTAAGGCATGAACCCCTGACACAGGTGCCATGAATTTCACAATTTGATAGAGGGTATTATAGACATCATAACCATGCACTTAGTTTTTCTCCCACATGTGTGGGAGTTGAGAAGAATATGTTTTGTAAATACGGCATTTTATAGCATATTTAGCCCCGCCCATTAGGTCTCAGGGTTAGTAAGGTAAAAAAAAATATCACAATTTATATTCCTCTTATCCTAGAGATGCTTCACACCAAAAATGGTAACAAATGGCCTTGTAGTTTACAAAAAGAAGTTAAAAATGTAAAATTGCTTACGGACGACGACGGATGAAGACCAACGGCAACACGTCACCTGAGTAACTCAGGTGACCTAAATACAACGAATTCTGAAGTAATATAAACTAATAACAGTTCATTTTCAAATATCAAGAGAATCTATTGTTTTCGAAAAAAGTAATTTGGAAACATGGTATGGAAATGTAGCCCCATTATTCACAGCAATCTCATCACTAAATGGAAACTCGCAACTAATCTGTTGAACCGTGACACCGCACATCTGTTGAACCGTGACACCGCACAACTCATTTTTTACATCACTATTAACAAAGAAAATTTTAGAAAACCGTTAAAAGCTAATTGAGATATCGAGTTCAACACATGTTTAAGACTAATTTAAGTTGATAAGCTTACCAAGTTGAATAACCTCAACTCTGTGATAACATCAATGAGATGCCGGTAACGATATGTAACGACATACATCTAATGTATAGATCCATGTACTTACAGATTTGGGTATCTGGAAACATGAAACATCTATCTTATTGATTGATTGATTCACAAAATTATTTGAAATCATTGTTTTCGCATTCGTGGTCAAAATAGAAATAGTGGTTCTTGAAAATAATGAAGCTAAATAGAAAATAAAACACTGAATAATGAAGACGTTTTATTCGAAAAGCGTTTTAAAATTACCGCAGATAGTTATCACTTTTCTAAAACAAATCAGGGAGGAGAAAATATATTTATCAGCCATATCAATTCCAACACTGAAAGGTCTGATTGAAAGTTAAATATTAGCATTCGTTCAATATTTCGGAAATTGATAACTGATTGAAACCTAAATTAAAGATAGTTTGTGCGCATGAGTATAAAAGCGTTCGTGAAAGGGGGAGTGTGAATGAGGCAAGCAGAACGAGGCCAGGAATGTGAATTGTATATCTTCACTGTCTGCATTCCAGGTGTATCTATTATCAAGATCTTATAAAGACATTCTATATAAAAAACGTCACAAATTTGTTCAATAATGGTTTGCATGTTTTATGAACTCTATTTTCATTGAGAGTGATGGGTAATGCGGTGTATTCCATTATACAAAGTATCTTTTTGCTGAAAGACCGTATATCTGTCGTGTTTAGAAGAATGAATCTTGATAAAAAGATTAAAATCTGCCGCCTTATACAAAAGGTTACAACACTGCTTGTAGACCAGCAAAGTATCACCATAAACACTCAACCTGAGAACAATCTTTGATCTCGGCATATTTCAATGAAAAGATTCTTTTAACCGGTACGATATCAAATTTATTTGCAATTTAATGTGTGGTATTGAGTTATGATTTACACAGACCAACTCTTGTTTACGGGTGGATAATTCGTGTCAAGACTGTGAAGGATGCTCACGAAGTTTGAAATATACAGCAGTTTGAAACACATTTGAGAGTGTAGCATGTACGTATCACTTTCTTTAACCGTGTACACGTGTTTTTGCTGAACAGATATCTCTATTTGCCATGAAATATCATATAATAAAGAGCGCTTCACATTTTCTCTTCACATGGACGAAGCATGGCTATTCTCACTGCAAATAATTTTGTTCTTCACATAGGGAAATGACTTGTAAACGTAACAAGTAATCCGCACCGCAAACTGGTCAGTCAGCTTAAATACTTGGTCTAGTATATGACCATCCTAATAATGTCTTCTGATCTCAAATAAATATTGAATGACCATTAAACCTGCCTGAAAAATCCAGCTGAGCCATTTCATAAACACATCGCCACGTGCAAGGTACTTATGCAAATTGTCGCTATCCATTCATTTCTTCAGGGTATACAATATATCCATTTTTAACGTTTTCATGATTGTACTTGTTCTGTTTATGTAGAGGACTGGTCATTTTGTCAAAACCTTACATCAACAAGTGTAATTTGTTTCTTTGCTTTACGTCATGCACTTTAGGACTATTTCACTTCACACATATAATGACGGCATGTACTAGAAGTGCAGTCTTGCACAAATGGTCCATCCAGAATAGTCTGTACTACACATTACACTGGATATAGTTTACAATACTACATGTACCTTATCTGAGAAGCCGATATGTTGAGTCGCAGCGCCAGATCTTAAAGGTTATGGGTTCGATTTCCACTGTGGGACGTTAAGAATCTGAGTCTCGTGTCAGCGTACGCGTTGGTTCTTGATTGTTGGTTGTACAAGTACATTGTTTCACGTCCCTCTCGAGAATCTTTCACTCGTATTGAGACGTCACCTTTGCCGGTGAAGGGCTGCGAATATAAGCCTTTACTCGGCGAATATGGCCTTTGAGCAGATTTTCTAATGTTTGGGCAGGATAATGAACTGTAATATTTAATGTCAAATGGAGAACTACTTTAATTAAATAAAGACCAAAAGATCAGTTTATACAGAAGTGGACAAATGGTATAGATAATTCGCAAATCTATAAAAATTTTAAGCAAACTTTTGGCTTTGAAAAATACTTCAGCATTCTATCAAAAAAAAAAAAAAAAATAAAAAAAGGAAACCACTTTTTAAATTTATAACATTGAATCACCATTTGCCAGTTGAATTAAGCATGTGGTATTGAATTCCATTAATTGATGGAAATTGCACCCTCTGTAATACTGGTAAATTAGCCGACGAACATCACTTCATCTTAAAATGTAAGTTTTTAACCACTTTACGAAAAAGAGTGTTGATTCCTAAATATTGTTAAGTGCCAAATACATTGAAATTTAGAGAATTAATGACAACATCAAACTTTAAAACATAAAAAAATAACCCCCCCCCCCCCAAAAAAAAAATATCTAAAAACAACAACAACAGCAACAACAAAAGACTAGGTATATTTATTTATAAAATCTTCGAGTTAGTCTGCTCTTAAAGTCCTTTGTATGCATTATGCCCTCCGCCTTTCTTTTGCGTTAATATACATACAATTTTTTCATTTACTTATTGTACATACATGTGCATGTTTTTAGCCATCTTATGAAAACCTTTTCGTTTGTCCTAAAGAAGGGACAGATCGTCCCGAAAATTTGACAGTCTGGTTATACGTGTCGTTGGTCATTTTAGTGCTTTGTTTTTTCTTGTATCCACGTTGTGGATCCGACACTAATAGGTATTGAGGTGTTTTATATATATAGAAACACACACACACACACACACACACACACACACATATATATATATATATATATATTAATTGATTGATTGATTATTTATTGCTTTCCGCCACACTCAACAATTTTTCAGTTATCTGGTGGCGTCCAGTTTTTGTTGGTGGAGGAGAGAACCCAGATACAATGTACCCGGGAAGAGACCACCGACCTTCCGGAAGTAAACTGGGAAACTTGCTCACATAACGCCGCAGCCGAGATTCGAACACGCGCCGACAGAGGTGAGAGGCTTTGTGATTTTGAGCCCGATGCTCTAACCACTCGGCCACGAAGGTTATATATATATATATATATATATATATATATATATATATATATATATGTGTGTGTGTGTGTGTGTGTGTGTGTGTGTGTGTGTGTGTCTATATGTTATGATATTTGATATTATGATGATAAAAACAGTCTTTTAAATAGAAGATGGTTAAAGATATTTTATAGACCTAAAACTGCAGATACAAATATGTCCATATTGATGATAATACAGTGAAAACGGGCTAATCCGACTCTTGTGCAATCCGTTTCATTGGCCATTCCAACCCTTTTTTTCATTCTCAATTTCATATTTTTCATTGTTTTTATACTTTTTATTCCAACACACTGTATTCCGACAAAAATTTGTCTCCCAGTGCATGCCGGATTAAATATATGTACTATTTGTGGAAAATATTAAAATTAAGTACGCCATAGTATATCAGGCTTCGTTGGGTTGTGTATTGTGCCAAACCAGTCATAACGTCTCCATATGAGTGAAAAATTCTCGAGAGGGACGTTAAACAATACATAATTAATCAATCAAAACAACCCAGTCATATTATTTGGTATTCATTCAGTACTGGTTTATTGTGAATTGAATTTTCAGAGATGTAAACATTTCTTATAATATCCTTTTCAAATAAACCTTTAAACGATGTCTTTGTGCCCTGTTTTCTAGCTGCTAGGCTAATACCTGAAGAAAAGCAAAAGATTTACCTGCAATACACCCTCGTTTTCAATCATGCTATGTCACTTTGTATCTCATTCACATTGAGTTGTATGCAAATATCAGCAGTAACACAAATATTGAACGCATATTTGCTTTGGAAATCAAAAGAATATTTCAGTGGTGTACCTTTGTTGTGCCTCGTTTGATTTTAGAACAGTCGTGTTTGAAGGCAGTATTGTCAAAAGTAGATTTTGTGAAATTTTGTATCCAAAACATTTATATTCATTAGTATCTGATTATGTTTTCGAAGTTATTTCAGGAGATTTTACTGGAAATCAGGCTTTCCTTCTGCAGCATGGCATATATTTTTGTTTCAAGACCAAAGAGAATTTTATTTAAGCAATGAATTGTCAATTTTTGAACGATGTAGTCTCATAATTACAACGGTGTGTGTATACAAATTGAATAACGCACGTTATGAAAATTTGTATGCGCACACCGTTGTAGTTATGAGACTATATCGTTCAAAAGATGACAATCCATTACTTATATTTACATTTTAAAAACATTATGCTAATGTGTGCATTGTTTACTTTCTGTCATAATTCCCGCCAGATCATTTAGGCGAGTAGCAATTCATAGAACAGCCACTAGTCTGTGATGTCAAAGAAAAATAAAAGAGAGTGCGCAATGTTGAAAAAAATTTAATGATCCAATTCTGAAACAAATTTACATTGAAAGCTATAAATGTCACTTTAATCAAATTTTTGTAAAATTGAAACTTTGAATAACGCAGTATATTAACATTAACTATTTTAACAGTCATTGTTCATTCCGCGGAGGAACTGCATGGAAGTCTGTGAAGCGGTTCTAGACGGCCATGTTTTTCGGTGTTGTCAAGTGAAATGTGCAATTGTTAAAGGAAGAATTGCTGAAAAACCCCTCATTTGGGTTTATTTTCTGTGTGTTATTAGTAACATAGTCCATGGTGAACAGTGATGAAGCAGACGATTTATCGTAGGCAAGTACTTCTTGTATTCATACGCCCAGTGTGATTTGGCCAGTCATTACCAATGTTGTTATGGACAAATATCAACAAAACACTTGAAGTACTTTTTATTATAGGATCAAACAGATAATGTAAATATTGTAAAATGAATCATGTCACAATCACTTATTCCTTTGTAGATCATTCATTGGCTACGAAAATGATTAACACGACCGAGAAAAGACACTTGTCACCCAAGAAAAATATTTATCCACTAGTCACGTTGATCTAAAATAAAATTAACTATACCATATTACAATGAGTTGCAAACAGTATGGTCATATGCGATTACCTGCCCTAAAAATGTTTGGATGGGACTTGCGTATCTCTACGTTTTTCTGTCCTCAAAACATCTCAAAGAAGTTATTCATGGATTTCATACCGCCAGGTTGATAATGCTGCATTAATTCTTTGCCTGTTCGATACGTTCCAAAAACGTCATGCTCAATGGGCATTCTACCAAAATTTCCGACAAATTTGTTGCATGTGCACGGAATTTTCATTCTAATCAATGGAAAATTCATTAGCCACAGGATATTTTCTGCGATGTATTCTGAACAGCACCGCTGCTCCTCCATTTTGTTCTATTTTGAGCTTTCTGTCTAATGATTAATGATATAGTCATTCTGCTTTGATTCAGTAATATTTTGACTGAACATTTCCAGAAAAGGTTTTATAATAACTGTCCTTAACATAATGATATGCGATTTCTTGCTTCGGTTGTAAAATGGCACTAAAAGTACCATGCTTTTCATGGCTTTTATATTAAATCCCTCACCCAGAGAATTGTGGAAGGTTTTTTTCTAATCTAAGAGACAGCCAAATTTGCGAAAACATTAACTTTCGATCAGCGAATTACAATAAAGATTGTTTAGATAACGTATGTAAAATGCACGTGCAAACTTATATTCAGTTTATGCTAAAAGTCTGCAATATGGGTTACGATGTAATTTTATTGAATTGGTAGGATTTCCATGAATTTCACTGTCAATTAAACTTTACTGAGATGAAAATCACGTTAAGCCGTTTCAGAAGTTCGAATTCATATTGACGTTAAAAGGAAATTAACATTTTGGTAAGCGACAAGTATTTATCCAATAAATAAGGCACTGAATTTTTATCACACAACACTGAACAATTGCATGTATTGATACTTGTATTATATCTGTCTTCTTGAAGCTACAATTCAACACATGTGCATGCGATATTAAAAACAAAAGAAGCACACAAAACACAACTAGCACGTTTGTAGAAAATCTTAATATCGGGAAAGCATAAATAGGATATTTAATGCATTTTTATTTGGATATACATACACATACAATATGATACTTATTTTGATAATAATTTTTAACGCTCACAAGTTGTAGAATTATATACATTCGGAGGAAACAGTATTTCATTGTCAGAATCAAAAGCCCACAGTTCCTAATTAATGACTCAACAGGCCAAGGGACGTTTTTCCATCAAGTTAAAAGAAGTATCCCAAAAGAGAATTTCAAAGGATTGTTACTGGATTATCTATGGCTGAAAGAATAAATGGAGATCAATACAACCAATAGTGCTTATGGAAATTAACAAGACAGTCTGCACGACTCGGCATGTTTCATCAGCCCTCCGAGACTAGTCTCGTTATAGAAGAAAACTGAATCTCTTGACTTCTATAAAATGTCTGAATCGCCCATGACTTGTGATTTAGTTCTTTTTAGGAAGTGATACAAATCAAAAACATTTTGAATGCAGCGCGTATTTTACACCCAAGTTTGCAAAATGGTCAGATTTCCTTCAAGCAAATTAAATTACAAACTTTCGTGTCCAGAAAAGTATTGATTATATGAAATTGTCTGATTTTGCATAAATTCAATAAATAAAATTACATACTGTATTGTATTTCAGCGAAATATTTGAAGGAAATAGAAATAAAAAATGTTTAGTGTATAATGGCCTTTTCTGAATATTTTGTCGAATTCAAAGATCCCTTACCCACCCAACCCCCCCCCCCCCCCCCCCCCCCCGAATGCATCCTGGTTTTGTCCTGAGAAGCCATAGAAATGAAATTGCTGCTGGAATCCCTTTTGAATTATAACTTTGAAGATTTTGTAGACTTTTAACGATAGATGATGACAATAAAAAAAAAGACTTACGATTAATCTCTCAACAATACAGCAAAACACTTACTGCATGGAACAGCGAAACATTACACGGAGTCTAGTGGGTAAAAAATATGTTCTGGTTGTTTTTACTTGTAGAAAAAAGGAAAGGATACATAAATATTTTGTATCATTTTGAAGTTATACTTGGTGTCATGTACATGTAAACGGTGTACTGAATTGAATTTGAAAACTCAATGGGTGCACTCACAAACTGGTAATGTTTCTTGCTCCATATTCATATTCGAACAACCTGCATTTCAAATAAAATTCACACTACTCTGGTCCAAAACATCTCAACCAAATAAAATTAGGAATATTGCTATACATAAATACACACCACAATAGCCACCCACTGATCTTCAATCAGAAGTAAGTTTCTTGCAGTCAGAACTTCAAACAAACTCTGTTTTGTACTTTTCCCGCTAATGACCAGGTTTAGTCGACCATTTCTTGTTTCAGCTTTTACCTGTTCTTCGTATATCTGTCTATCTCTAATTAATGATAACGAACAGATCGCACTACCGCTGTTATTTCCGATAGAGATTGGTTCTAATGCTGTATAAGATCAATAAGATGAATTCAGAAAAGCTTTCATTAAGAAAAAACTTGTTTTTAAGATAAAAGAGAAACATCTGCATGGTCATTTGGATATCAAGGCGTACAATTGTTCTGACGCTGTATAGAGACCAATTAGAAGATAATTTGCTTACATTTCAGATAGATGTTTAGTTGATCTCATAAAGGAAAACCTTGACTATTGAACGATTATGCATTATATATCATTTCAGAGATTTGATGAGAATGTAATTAAAGCATAATGATCAAATGTAGTGACGAGGAAGAGGATCAAAGTGGAGTCGACATTGGAAGAAAAAGTTCTTCGATATTTCATTACCATTTGGTATAATGTTTCTCTAATAAGATCCTAGCAAAACGGTTATGAATTCAATATTCTTTTCATTGACTGCACTTCATATAAAAATCAATTGATATGAATTATATTGATATATTTTCAATTTTCACTAATTGTGTCAGCACATTGATTAACGGATACATACTGAATATTGTGTTACTCTATTTTCATTATTACTTGTCGGAACATTCCTACCCGAGAAACAGGATTAAAGTCAGAGAGAAAACAATGTAATAGTATTTCGCAGTATCTGCTTTATACACTCGCGGTATCTACTTTATACACTCTCAGTATCTACCATAGACACTCTCTGTATCTACCATAGACACTCTCTGTATCTACCATAGACACTCTCAGTATCTACCATAGACACTCTCAGTATCTACCATAGACACTCTCTGTATCTACCATAGACACTCTCAGTATCTACCATAGACACTCCCAGTATCTACCATAGACACTCTCAGTATCTACCATAGACACTCCCAGTATCTACCATAGAGACTCTCAGTATCTACCATTGACACTCTCTGTATCTACCATAGACACACTCCCAGTATCTACCATAGACACTCTCAGTATCTACCATAGACACTCCCAGTATCTACCATAGAGACTCTCAGTATCTACCCATAGACACTCTCAGTATCTACCATAGACACTCTCAGTATCTACCATAGACACTCTCAGTATCTACCATAGACACTCCCAGTATCTACCATAGAGACTCTCAGTATCTACCCATAGACACTCCCAGTATCTACCATAGAGACTCTCAGTATCTACCATTGACACTCTCTGTATCTACCATAGACACTCTCTGTATCTATCATAGACACTCCCAGTATCTACCATAGAGACTCTCAGTATCTACCATAGACACTCCCAGTATCTACCATTGACACTCTCAGTATCTACCATAGACACTCTCAGTATCTACCATAGACACTCTCAGTATCTACCATAGACATTCTCTGTATCTACCATAGACACTCTCTGTATCTACCATAGAGACTCTCAGTATCTACCATAGACACTCCCAGTATCTACCATAGACACTCCCAGTATCTACCATAGACATTCTCTGTATCTATCATAGACACTCTCTGTATCTACCATAGACACTCCCAGTATCTACCATAGACACTCCCAGTATCTACCATAGACACTCTCAGTATCTACCATAGACACTCCCAGTATCTACCATAGACACTCCCAGTATCTACCATAGACATTCTCTGTATCTATCATAGACACTCTCTGTATCTACCATAGACACTCCCAGTATCTACCATAGACACTCTCAGTATCTACCATAGACACTCCCAGTATCTACCATTGACACTCTCAGTATCTACCATAGACACTCCCAGTATCTACCATAGACACTCTCAGTATCTACCATGGACACTTTCAGTATCTACCATAGAGACTCTCAGTATCTACCATTGACACTCTCTGTATCTACCATAGACACTCTCTGTATCTACCATAGACACTCCCAGTATCTACCATAGAGACTCTCAGTATCTACCATAGACACTCCCAGTATCTACCATTGACACTCTCAGTATCTACCATAGACACTCTCAGTATCTACCATAGACACTCTCAGTATCTACCATAGACATTCTCTGTATCTACCATAGACACTCTCTGTATCTACCATAGAGACTCTCAGTATCTACCATAGACACTCCCAGTATCTACCATAGACACTCCCAGTATCTACCATAGACATTCTCTGTATCTATCATAGACACTCTCTGTATCTACCATAGACACTCCCAGTATCTACCATAGACACTCTCAGTATCTACCATAGACACTCCCAGTATCTACCATTGACACTCTCAGTATCTACCATAGACACTCCCAGTATCTACCATAGACACTCTCAGTATCTACCATAGACACTCCCAGTATCTACCATAGACACTCCCAGTATCTACCATAGACATTCTCTGTATCTATCATAGACACTCTCTGTATCTACCATAGACACTCCCAGTATCTACCATAGACACTCTCAGTATCTACCATAGACACTCCCAGTATCTACCATTGACACTCTCAGTATCTACCATAGACACTCCCAGTATCTACCATAGACACTCTCAGTATCTACCATGGACACTTTCAGTATCTACCATAGACACTCTCTGTATCTACCATAGACACTCTCAGTATCTACTCTACATGTATACACTTTCAGTATCTACTTTAGACATTCTCAGTATCTACTCCATACACTCAGCATTTATTATAATTATACACTCAGTATCTCCTCCATACACTCAGTATCTCCTCGATAAACTCAGAATCTATTCAGTATATTCTCGGTATCTACTCTATACACTCAGTATCGACTATATACACTCAGTATCTACTCTATACAGTCATTATCTCCTATATACACTCTCGGTATCATATTTGATACTTAAAACACATTTTCACTTTTCGACAAAATAGTGTTGTGCTTCGTCAGACTGTTGGCATTTTTCAATGATGCTGATTTTCCTTCAGATAAACAAAATCAAATATCTGATTCTTGATATTTTCAACCTTCACAGAATGAACAACCCATCTTCACCTCTGATGAAGGCTATGCAAACCGATGAATGAAGTAAGCCTGCCTTTTTGAAAACAAAAAAATGAAATCATGGGAACAAAATACACAGAGGAAGCGCGTGCCAACATGTTGACCTCTTAAGCGAGGTCATTCACGTTTCCAGTATTTAGATCACTTTAAAAGAAAGTTTTCTAGCTATTTAAAATTTGGTGGAACTGCATAATTAAGATAGCAAAATTCGTACGACATTGCGTTTATATCAACAATACAAATCATCTAAAGTTCCTGTTAAGAAATATTTATCGTCCCGTTATTCCCGCAATGATAAAATATATACAATGATCCGTATTCACAAGGAAAGAAAATATTCAGTACTTTGTACGTAATCATAAAAAGAATGTCATTGTTAGTTGGGATGTAATCTGTAGGATATCTCTTGACAAAGGTCATTGCATGACAACAATCAATCAGCACCGCCAACAATTAAGTTAATAATAACTTATCCAAAACTGAGGAGTGAAAAAAAACCAATTGCACCTGGGCCCACCGGCGAAGAAATGCTGTACAGCGGACAAAATTGCATCACAATCACCTGGAAAGGTAAGGCGAGACTTTAGTTTTGTCTCGTGTTGTTAAACTTAAAATTTGCCAATCTAAATAGCACATGATTTTCTATCTTCTCGTAAATTCACATCTCAGCAGCGGGCATGTGTTTACATTTTATTAAGTACCGAATTTGAGGCAAAACAGCGTAAAAAATATATAGCATAATTAACTTAATTATGATTACCTTTATTTGACATACAACACAGTTTGTTTATTTATCTTCTGCACACTGTTGATCTCTGAAATCGCGATAGTTATACTTTGGTCACTTACTTTCGTAGGCTTCAAAGTTCGTGGTTTTGCCCAAAATACAACTACTACTTATTCTTTCTTACTGAACGTTTAAGTAGGAAAACTAAAATAGCTTTCAACGAATAATGATGACTCCATGATAAACTCTAAGAATTGAGTTCTCATTTATATCGCAAGATAAACGATTGTGTATGCGAAAATTCTTCGATGGAAGTATTCTTAGGCGAAGAAATAACCATAATCCAGCGTTCACTGTCTGCTGTGGCATCTCCTTTCACACAATTTAAGCGGATTTCACACGTCTACAGTAATTAGCTACCTACGAAAATCTGCCTCTGGTTGCCAAAAACCAAATCCAAGCTGATCAAGCAGGAAAATAACAAGTACAAGATTCAATGTGGCAGATACATGTGTTAATTTTCTGTAATGAACTTTGCTTTTCCATCTGATACTTGTATTGACAATGATGATAAAGTGAGAAATCTAGACCACACAATGGAAGGAAAAGGTTACCCTAGATGAACTTATTTTGACGCTAGAATGGATGCACAGTAGTTATACACACCATTGAAAGTAAACAGAAAGCAAGGTCTTGTTTACGTTTGTGTGCACGTTCAGCATCCTATGCAACTCATACACTTGAAAGAGAGAAAGAAACAAGAAAATGAACGAAAGTAGAAGGAAAATGGAAGAAAGAGAAAATGGAAGAAAGAGAAAGTAAATACAAATTGAATCATGTCGGATATAGTTTCAATTCAAAAGTGCATTGGATTTTTTGAGATGTTTCGGGGTCAGGATTCATATTATAGATAGCTTAAGTATATTTATTTTCAGAAATGCAATACATTTCAAGGCGCAAGTGTTGAAAATGAAGACGTTTAGAATTGTCACAATGTATCTTCTTTCATGAATAGGTTATCTCGGGGTACGTTATAACATGTAACGCGTGAAATAAATACCATAAACACAGGAATTATATGACACATAGCTGATTTTCAATTGCATTAATAAATATTTAATGTCTTTTCTGATCTCTCTCTCTTGATCCCTTTCTATTATTATTATTATTTTTTTTTTTACTTACTATTGACTTTTTGTGAATGTAAACGTAGCAATGTTTATCAGACATGGAATATCTACATATATTTGTACTAATTGAGGGTAGAGGCACTAGGTGGTTTTCTTGTCAATTGCAAGTGCTGATGGATTCTTATAAACTTAAGCCAATATCACATTTCTTTTATTGTCAAATATTGCAGGTGTGTCAACATAGAAATTCCAGAACATGTTTTTATGATTTTGAAAAGCATATAACAAATAAAGGGAACTTTATTGTTCTTAACAAGATCTGATTGTCTTTTAGAGGAATTTTTATCTTTCTTTCACAGAATAGATACAGTTAATCCTACACGAGATTAAAGAATTAGAAAGAAATGGAGTTGAAAGCTGTGGGGCGTTGCAAATATAAATCCTAGAATCAACAAAGAGTTTGAATTTTTTGTAGAGAGTGAGTTGAAGTATTTACCCTTTCTCCCTCCCGCAGATAACAAGAACATACATACTTTTATTTCGCGTCAATACCACAACGATAAGTAAAAATATTCTCACTCTATATCCCCTTGGATTGTGTCTTTGTACTGTACAGTAATCTATGCTATCAGAAGAAGTGTTCTCTTGTTATACAGAAATCACAGTTTAGCCATTAATGTATAAATCAAGCTCAGAATTGAGGATCTTGGATAAGGCTATCTAGGAGAGTTACGTGGCACTTCAACGAAAGTCTTGTTGAAATTTAAAGTGCCACTGACAACAAGGTTTAAAGAAAAGGTTGCTGAATCCCAGAAATTTACAGAAATGGTGTTCCTTTGAATTCTTTCGTTGTCTAAAATTAGTAAAAGAAAATTTCTCGACTCCTTTGTATGTACAGCATACTGGCAATATATATGATAGAGGTCGCTGCTTATAATTTAACATAGTCGTTTATAAATAATTTTGTTTATTACACTTTTGGTCCAAATATTGATAAAAAGGTAAACATGCTGAATACAAACATAGTAAGCCACAAACCGAAGCAATTTCTATGACTATTTTTTTTTTCAAATTGTCGATCTCTCATTGCAAGTCAAGCTTCGCACTATGTCGTATATCCTTTCACATTGAGCATTGTCCAAATCAATTATTGGGGGATTTAAAATCAATCTGTCAAACTTATGATATATTTTGGCTTATCCCCTACCAGTGCAACTGACTGATTTCCTTTACATTCTGGCTGTCATACTTCGAGTATGTAAACATCGAGGTTTAGTGATGTCCTGATGATCTGGTACGCCAGCCAGTATGAGGTAAATTTTTCGTGCAAGTACACATAAATTCTATAATCACGTCATAGTCCTGCTGTGATGGATTATGAATTATATTTCCTGAATGACATCGCTCTTGATACATTTCAACTTGCCTACTTACGACTAATTATTACAAGTACGAGTCATTAAATTATCCTAGTAAATATCGATTAAAATAAATTTGGTTAAATTTAAATATTATACAGTAAATTATTCTGCAGTGAGACATGGTTATGTCCATTGACTTTCAGGATGTGGGCAAAGATCCTTTATCAAAACTTACAGTTGTTAATCCAGAGAAGTTAGTTGATTCTTGTATTTCAGGTTAAAGTAGAGGTGGTTCGTTTAAAAGCTTTGCAAGAGGCTCTCTTTATAACTCAATTATCACTTTCCTTTCATACGGGTCTGAAACATGAACCCTTCATCCGGGGAACTGCAACAGCAGCAGGTGTGAAACGTATGAAAAACAAATCTTAAAGCACCATCTTTCTTTCGAAGACAATACTCAGAAACTTGCAACAATGCTTAAACGTTGAGAGTAATTTGCAAACCATCTGCAACTCAAAAATCCGTGTGCATAATTTTTCTAACAGCTCAGCTTTAGACTTTTTATACATTCCGTTAAAGTGTTGCTGAAAAAAAAAATATAAAGAAAAAATATAATATACTAGTCCACCGTGAAATAAAGAAGAACAAAATATTTAGCTTTCAGTGTTTTATTGTGTTCGTTTTAAGTCAATTTCAAAGAAAATGAAAAATTCAACAGAGACATATTCTCTCTCTCTCTCTCACCTTCACAAAATCACATTAACTAACGAATACCGTTAAACACTAATGATATGAAAATATAATACATATTTGCACGCATATATGCAGATATACACTTCTGTGCTCCCAAAGTACAAACTTAATGAACAAAACACAATCATGGAATGTCACAAACAGCAACGTAAATCTATTTCACTATGTTGATTTACAATATCAAAACAAAGCACCAAACACTAGGTGGATTTTTGTTTAGTATGAACTAGAATTTGTCTTGGTTCCACCTTACATTAAAAAACTGGTACACGTACATTGATTGTAATTTCGACATTAGTGGTAGTAATATGAAATCTTTTCTCTCAAATAGTGTTCAACACAGTCATGAAAATGCAAAAAATATAACATGCGAATATACTGCAGTTTAACTGCAACATGAATTTTTATGCTTATATCCAAAGAAAGAGTTTGCACAAACATAAATAAAAATTACAGTGAAAGTAACTTTTCCTCTTGTGAAGTAATCCATTCTCTTGTTACATACTCTGAAATGACGCCTCCCTCCCTGGAGTGAAATAAATTAAAGGGATTGTGATTCCTTAATGAATGTAAAGCAACTTTTTGCACGGCAATTTTCATTCGGAAATCGCAGGTGCAAAATATGCCCTATAACGAGACTACTTTCGAGTCACTAAGTAACCGGTTCGCGAGAATATTAACTTATTGATACTCCCAAATTTTGTAGACGTGTATTAGTGGTGTAATCTCTTCCAAACTGATGTTTCAATACCGCATTCAGTTATCTTTAAATTCTAAAACTCGTACACTTGCAATTTTGTTTTTCTTAATGCATGCGCAAGTCCATATTTCACCTTACTAAAATGCATGTAACGTCTTAATAACAAATTAGCACTTTTTCATCCTCAAAATTATAACAAATCCTAAAAGTACAAAAAATAACTACAACAGAATTATCACATAGTACGCTGTTTGGGTAATTGACACACCCTAACAATGGAATTCAGATAAATCCTTCCTTGTTAATTATGAGGCGCGATCTTTCCTTTCATATACCCTTTCCATCGTTGAAGAGTGTTTTTGAACAGTTTGTCATTATCTAATTCAACGAGTAAATAAAGTTGTTTAATATGGACTTTGTGATAATCCCATCTAGCGCGATTTGGGGCCAGCCCCGCGGTGATATGTCGAAGATCGTAAAACGTCCCAGTACCAGAATCAAATATGGGCAGCATCGTTTTCAATGTCACCATCCCTTTTTCATATAACTTTGCTGCTTTTTCACTAACCCTGCCGGTTGCTATTTCTTTAAGGTCATAAAGACCGATTAAGGAATATATAAACCCATTAAGCACGAAACTACTAGGTGTTGTGGGGTACTCTTCATACCAGTCATACTTGTTCAGAAACTGTGCCAATACTCCGCCTTCTGAACTTGGAATGTCAAAAATATCCAAAGCTCTTCCCGCTGCCTCTAAATAAGTCATGTCTTTGGAGGCCACGTACGCACGAACAAGAAGAGATATGGCTTGACCTTGTCCCATGGCTGAATACCACCCAGGCTCTAGTTCCATGACTTCTGGAATAAGTTTACGAGTCACTCTCACCGGCCAACCGCCCCTGGAATCTTGATGCCGCACAAAATAATTCGCAGCATCGAAAAACAAATCCTTGTGTGCATGAGTAGAAAGTATTACATTGTCCATTACACCGTGTCCACGAACACAAATAGCTGCAATTTGGGCTGCACCTTTTATCTTATTACTTCGATTTTTTGAATATTGTAATGTCAATCCTTTTTGGAAATCTACCATCACTTGTCTCGTTAAGTGAATCCACTCTCCTTTCCTGTTTGATCCAATTCCATAATAAAGGTCTTTGCCATCTAATTTGATTATATTGTCACTTAGCACGTAATGAATACGAAATAAATTTCCATCTCCTGTCTGAATCAAAACGGTTACACTTCCATTATTTATAAACATAATATCCATGGACAATGTAGTCAACTTTTTTTCCTTTGCGGATATAGTAATTCCTGGGTTTTTCACGTTTGCTGGAAAGATAAACCACATAAATGTGACTTCAGCTCTAAGGTAATTGAAAACATTTGTGAGGGTAATTTTGTAGCATATTCCTATGTAGAGATAAGGTATTTGAAACTATAGCTATGTTCATGGATTGAAGATGATACGTCGATTTCTTAAGACTACTCAGAAAGAGTTAGGATATATTCTTACTTGCAGTTTTAAACTCCACTACACCATTATCCAATGACGCTCTGTCATCCATACGACTGCGAATCTCCGATTTTCGATCAGGAAGCAGCCAGTTTGAGAGGTCAGTTTGTTCTCCATCCTCCAGAACTTTGCTTTTGGATCGTGGCTGTGACAGGTGTTTGCTATAATGACTTAAACCATACTGTGCTATCTGTATAGGATAGTAGTGACCTTTACGTTCCCATTGTGTCGATATTGGAACACCTGAAATTGACAATATCTTCGTAGTTTTTGGTGATCATGTCTTCCAACAGTCTGTTGGAATACCCATGGGCACGAATTGTGCTCCTTTACTAGCTGGCCTGTTTTTATATTCTTATGAGGCAGAATTCATTCAACACATCTACATAAGAAAAAAATCTCTTGCTGTGGCCTTAAACTCAAACTTAAATATACCGACGACGTTTCATCTATTAACAATACTCGTTTTCATCATGTGTCAATTTGATATATTCCGGTGAACTCGAAATAATAGACACCACAGAGTTTTTCACATCTGCTTCATTGCATCATTTATCGTCAGAGCATACTTGTAAGAGTTTTTCTTGCTAAATGTATGTTTTATGATATAAAAATGTGACTTACAACATTGTTATTTAAGGTCGAACGCGGATACTGAAACAATTTATTGATAAATCAAACATATCAACTATTTTCTACCTTCAATGCCACTGACACATTTAACCCTGTTTCGGTCTTCCACGCTGTACAGATCAAAGGACATGAAGACTCCGCTGGGGGAGTATTTTGGTTGCGGACCAGTGGGGAAATCGTCCTGGTAACTGTGGTGGAATGAAAACCTCTCATAGCCATCCGATGTCTCTAGAGAGCCATACACCTATATATGAAGTAATACAATTTGCATCTAATATCATGTATACAATTTACTCATTTTAATATACATCTACTTTCACTTTCAAAACCTTTGTAATGTGCATCATGTCATACCTCGAAATATTTCTGAATGAATGAAAAAGGCATGTAAACTTCATTTCCCTCTTTCCTGCCCGTTATGGAGTAGTCCCCATTAATAACACACTCCAGTTCCTCATATTTGATTGGATGAGTTCTTTTCACGTGGTTATAAGATTGTGCTATTCTGGGTTGAAAGCCCACAGAAGCATCAAACTCGCCGATCACGTGTGATGACACCTCTTCTCTACAACGTCACAACAGAATGCACTTAGAAAGGCAAAATATTGCAATCCACATTTGCTTAGATTTATAGCTATATTATCCAGCCATGCTGTAAATTTCATTAATAAACAAATGGATATATTCATCTCACAAACATAATTTGTGCATTTTACTTGACTAGTAGCATGCCATTATAAAATAAATGACTTTCAGCAAGAGTGTTTTTTGGAATTTTTCAAATTAATTTACCTGTACATTAATTTACCTGTAAATTTTATCCTCTTCCTTGATGAGATCACATTTTCCAATATTATAGACTGTAAACAGAAGAGGAAAGGCGCCTACACAGATGATCAGTAGCTTTAGATGGGTACGGTACATATGAACGGCGAGACCTGCAAGAAAGAACAAATTGCTCGACTAGACGATTCCCAAAACGCTGCTTTCCTTTCAGTGAAACGAGATCTAAACATCCGTAAGTTATAAAGATACTAAATTAAATGAAGTTATAATCATAAAAAATCAAAACTTTTTAAAAAGTAGAAACATTTAAACAAATCTAATAAGACTTTTTATTGAAGAACTTTTCTTTCTTATATCAACTGACAGGAAAACATACAATGCTATAAAATATATATGGTCTTTAAATTTGTCAAATATTATTAAAGCTGAGACATGCAAACAAATTAAAAGAGATAGCGAGTGCAGTACAGACACCCGACAACAGATTGCTGGAGCCTTATTGTAAATAGACTCAGCTGTAAAGTACAATATAAATGGAGTCTCAGGACAGCTGATTTTGCGATCATTTGAAGTAACACATACCTGTTTAAATTCACTGCTTTAATTCATATTTCTACGTGATTTTGAAGTGTACGGTATAGGATTGATAAATATGTCGGCTTCCATTATAATGCACACCTACTGAGTATACTAATCTCTAAAGCTGTGTTCCAAAAAATATCATGCGTTCCACTTTAGATGTATTTTCTCATCAAAATTTGCGGAATTTGAACTTAACTCAATAAATAAATACATACAAACCCAGAAATCGATTACATTAAAAATAGAAGTGATGTCCCCCCGTAAAAATTACTATGAACGTGCAGAGCTCTTGTTTTACGATGGGAAATGTAAACCCTGACATATAATGTCCATTGTCAAGAAGTTCGTCATTAACAACAAAATTAGAACAACATTTACCTCGAAGTCCGTGACATCAAAGCGAACCACCAGCGGCTACCTGAAGCAACGGGAGGGTGGTCAGTCTATATCAATCATCTCACTCCGAACTGTTAAAAATGTTACATTATAAGATAGAAAATATTTCACTGTATACTTCCACAAACAAAAATGTTTACTATAATATCCATTCACAACTCTGGGAGAATGTAAATATTACTGAACAGGCATAATTCATTTGAAAATGTTCTATGTGTGCGCACGCTTGCGGCCTTAATGTTAAGGAAGTTGTCCCCATGCAGAGTAAACTACAGACCTCGTGATATACGACACAAATGATAAAGAAAACTTAAACCATGAAATTGGATGTAATTAGAGATAATTTTGTTGCCCCGTTTCGGAGGCAGCACGCGAGCACACTAATCACTACCTTTTCATGGATGAGTAATTTTCTAAATTTTCAACAAACAAGAATTATTTAAACAAATGGTAATCAAGTTCTCCAGTGGGTATTAAATTCATCGACAAAATATTTCTAACAATTATACATTATAGAAAGAAATCCGAGAAAGCAAACTAGCAATGCACTGTCTACCTGACTGTTTAAAGCCCTACACACCTTATGGTCCTCTCTGATAGAAGTTAAAAGTCACGCTAAAAATGTGCCCAAACCACCAAAACAAGGGGCGTGGAAACAAACAGAGGCCAGATATACTGATTTGAAGGGAAGCTGACTAAACGATACCTGCGGATATTTCAGCTGTTAGATTGTTTATAAGTAACATGCTAACTTTCGTACTACTTTCAGATAACGTTCGAACGAAGATAACGGTGTTATACCAAGTTTAGTTTCCTCCAAATATTGAAAAACCCGTCCAAAACAATGAGACAACAAAACAAACTTTATATATATATATATATATATATATATATATATATATTCTATTTAACTTTCTACCTATTTGTACCAAATTACATGTACATTGTTTTTAATGTTTAATAAAACTGTACTCACTTTAACTTAAATACAACACTCCAATGCCAGGCAAAAATATCACGGATAAAATACACAAAGAAAAGGATACTCTTTGACACCTCTACTAATGTTCTGATCATACATGGAATCACATATTAGTGGAAAGTAAAAACTTCATGAATAAAGTTAATCGTCTTCCTAATCCCACGGTGTGGTAATCTTCTTTCAGTTACCCGGTCCGTTTATATAGCCCCCGAGCCACTGTCAAATGTGGATTTAAACACGGTGTATAACGAGTATGCTAATTGAAAAGTCCCAAAGTAACAGATTATCCTCTCAGATTTCCGTTCCTATCCGGTCCTCTCCTCTTTGTTATGCGGAGGGATGCGAATAACTTTAAAGCTTCTGATCGACAGAGACCCAAGATCCCATGTAATCAGTTATCGCCTTTACAACTTCGACAACAATGTCTTGTTTTGTCTCCTTCAATGATCTACCTGTCTTTATCTACGAAAATGGGGGCAGTTCAGATAATTGTTTAAATCTGTTGTGTCAGTATTACTTATCAAAACATTTAAATCGATTCGACACCTTTCTTTCCTCTTGATGGATACCGTGTTTCAGAGTACGATGACTGGGTAAAATACCACTCAAGATTTCGGCCACATCCTTCTTTTCCCTTTTCACAGCATAAAGCCTTTTACAATGGGATTATTATTAATGCTGACATTAATTGTTATTTCCATAAATATTGTTGTAGGTGTTTGTAGAAAAGGGTGCACTCTCGTGGTCAGTCATTTCTGGAGTTTTGTACTGATGGGGTGTAGAGTTTCCCTCTCATGTATATACCATATGTATATCATATATCATACTTTGGACAATTGACTAATGTCATAGGTCCATTATCCATAGGTCTATTGCATTGCATGTTATTTTCTTAATATTCTTTTATTATTTTCCTTAGGTGAGTACTGACTTGGGCAAAAATGATACTGACATGTGTCTAAGAATAGCGTTTTAGGCTCGTAGAATTGGATTCATGATCTTGATTGACTTCATCAGAGAGTGAAATTGACATCATACATCAATAAATAATCTTATATTTGCCGGCTATAATTCCCATACAGACTGTATTCATACAATTTTGATAATCAACAAAGATATTTTTTGTACATTTTAACGAAAAGACAGATATATTTCAAGAGGGAAAAACGTATAAAAGTCTATTCTGTTTACCAACGTTCGTACAGCCTGTCTCTATAAATTGGCAAATGACAAGAACAACGCTATAAATATTAAAACAGACAAGTGACAGACTAAATGTTTGACATTCTTTTCATTAATTGTTCTACATTTATTGGACTACAATATATTTTAAAGATGTGAATGAACTATGTCAATATTTGCATAATGAATAAAGAAATATATGTACGAGGTGACAAGGCTTAGAGTCATTATTACACCTCTGTAAAAGGTATTCCTGCGACAAAGAAATCTCATTCAAAACAAGAATTTCACTACCACTATTTATTTAATTTTTCTTGAGCACACTCTTCAGTCAGTCCTTTATATTCACATATAATGGTTTTTATGGAACTGATGGCACGCTTGCATACATACATTTATGTCACCATATAACATAGAAAAACAATCTTCACCAGTTACCATATTTAGGTATGTCACATAGTGCAAATTTAGTTTTCATGTTTGAATCCATATAGTAAGTATATAAACATAATATGATAATCCGGAGTGCCCAGATAGGTATCTATCTAGAGCATTCCTAGACGACTTAATCCATATGTCTTATCTAAATAACCATTCTACGTATTAATACAACATATTCAAGTATTGTTCTGTTCTCTTTGTAGATTTCAAAACACGTTCAAATCGCATGTGTATACACCTTAACATTAAATCTGTCCCACCTCGGACAATTTCCCTACAGGTGAATTTCAACACAAAAGTACTTTCTTGAAGATTTTTCTTATCAAAATATACTAAATAAACATAATCAATATTCGCCTATTCTTGCCTCTGACAGATACCTGCAGCATTATAGATGAAAACTCGAGCTTTCGAGTGTAGAGGACGGATTTTTCACACGTTTATAGACAAGGCCCCAAGAGTCACCACAACATCCAAATTATGACCAAACAGAACTCTCATTTTAGGACAGTGTTTATTTATTCTAAAGATCCAAAGGTGTAGCTTTTACTTGCTCAGCTTGCATATTCACATTGGCTTTAAGGCCAATAAAATTATAAGGACAGTATGCGTTATTCCATTGCAAGAAGTATAACAATTTCTTTTTCCACTTTCCAATTCTTCTTTAACCTTGTATCCATTATAAAGACTAGTAAAGATCTACAGATAACCAGGGTCATACAGATGCTTCTTGCGGTATTACTGAATATTTTAGAATAAGGTTTAAGATATCATTTAGATCAATAGCACTTGTAAGTGACAAGCTATCAACTATATAAACAATGCACAAGTTCATCTAACAAAGAGCACCTGTTACTTTAGATAATATAGAGCAGAGAGCAAATATATTTGTAACTTATCATTAACCAATTTGTAGATAATCTGCAACGTAAGTATTTGCATTATCTTAAGCACATTTTAGATGCGTATATAAACCAAAACGTTCTATATAGTTGCAAACTCCATACTAAAATACAATCAGTCTTGCTTCTGGTGGAATAGAAGTAGTTTCTGTAAGAATTTTAATACGAATTTAAAACCAAGCCAAAGTTTGACTTTGCAATCCGTATAGAGTGTTCAAATTTACTTTCATCCTTTAAGACTGCATTAACTTTAAAATCTCATTAATAACAATGACGTTTGATACGAAGATTGCCTTACGTAACATTTATCAAAATACAACACAGATTACGACTTATTTTACTACTTTTACTTCGACCCCAAAATAGATTGATAAATAAAGGTGAGGAGCAATATTTGTCTTGGTTAGTTTTTATACTTCTATTTTTATCCAACAATTTGTTTTCTCCTTTTGTTTTGTTTCTTGTTTGTTTGTTTTTGTTTTGTTTTGTTTGTTTGATTTTGCTCCAGAATTCAAATCAGGATTTTAGGAATGATACTAATATATTGATTTTGCGTAAAAAAAGGGTGCGGATCGAGGAACTGATATTATTTAGATTGAAAAACAAAGATACATAGATTTTTTTTACGGACATGTAAAACTGTCTCTTTCCATTGTATTTCGATAATTTAGACCATGGGTGTTCAAACGAATAAACCAATTATCAACAATTGGAGCTTTAAAAGAGTTTGTAATTTGTTTGATGTGTGTAGGTTGACTTGGTATCAAATTATCTTGTTATTCTATTTACCAATAGTTTAGTATCCTTTTACCATGTTCCTGCTAATTGATTGGAAATTTTGAACTACATGAAGACAAATTGATATACGGAAAGGGATAATCTGAATAGATTGAAAACCTCTAAATAAAAAATGCTTCGCATCTTCCACCAGCCTAATATGCGTGTATGAAAGCAATACATAATTAGATTTTTCGAAGTGTATTGACAAAAGAGAAGAATTTCCTGTTTATTTTCAGAAGTTAAGCCTTCTAATAAAAGTTTATTTATCAGCTTAAGCTTTTTGATAAACATCAAAGGGCAATTCCTTTCTGACCCCTGTACGACTACTGATAGTGACAAAGCTATGATACGACATATATCTGTTGATAAGCCTAATCATGCAGTCATTGCTGGTCCTTTCTGTTTCAATTAGAAGGGCTTCAATACATTGATACTACAAAACTAGGTACTATAAGGTATTATCAAGCTCCCCGTGCACTGGAAAAGGCTAAGCTAATAATGGCCTACAACTGAAGTCACAGATAGATACTACATCCGTATTATTATCGAACTTTAATGTAGATTTAAAATATTTCCTATACATTCAGCATAACACACCTCTATTTTCATTCATATGCTAGTGAATTATTTATTCTTCTCGTCGCGTAATTTAATGTCATATATTTCATGTATTCCCCTTTTTTAAGAATGTACGAGCTATATCATTAACTGAAAATAAACCCTTGTCTGAAATTAAATGAAAAATTGTTTTATTGACGAATTGGCACTGATTACATGTATTTTTAAATTTTGACGGAGGACAGCTGTTAAATAGGAAACACTTTTCTATTCTTATCTGGCAAATACAATATCTATCCATATTGAATGACACATGTGAAAGATGTATATAGCAATATGACCTTTCTGATAAAACTTATACATTTCTTAATATATTAAAATCTTTGCTTGCATATGAAACCACGATAAGTAAAGCGACCTCCATGCGTTGATAAAAAGTTAATATGTAGGTATTCAATACTAGTTATTGCATGTATTTAATGTTAAAACCTCGTGATCCTTGGTCTTGTTTGCAGGAAAATGTGCAGGTGAATTTAACGACATATGAAAGATTCATAAAACAAATGATCATATTCAAGTACTGCGTTACTTTTGATATGCTTGCATAATTCTACAAATTAACAATATAATTATGGTTTGTGCCAATTAAAATTCATTATTATAATGTTCAAAAAGATTAAATACATAACTAAAAACCCAAGAAGATTCTTAAAGGGATTTCATCTCGTTTGGAAAACTCTCCTTGGATGATATACGTGTTACAAATGAGTGTTTTCCTACATAGTAACTACAGATGTGCTTCAAATACACTGAAATTGCAGATGGTTATAAAAATGTCATGAAGCTATTAATTAAGTTATTGTTGTCAGATGATGCATCGCTAACGACAATATGGACGTAGGTATAGTATCCGTGAAGATTTCATGATCAGTACTATAAATGATTGTTTCTTTCCTCGTAATAATAACCTCGCCTAAAATAATACATATCAAGATTAAATTTCGTAGAACTACTATGGTGAACGTGTTGAGAATTCGAAACGGTGGTAAGTTTTCATAAACTGAAAAGCAGATTCTTTATCTTAACACCATCTGGGAATCCAAAGATAAGTCTGATGTATCTAATTTAAATTTGAATGCTTTGAAACAAATTAATGATGTTTAGCTACATAGAGTTTCTTTAATACTTCTTAACCTGACGAGTCGCTATCTTGAAAGATATATCTTTTAACATATATCAGACTTATCTACCTCCCAACTGTTGATAATTTTTCATGGAATTATAAAACTTTAGAAAGAAAATGCAAACGTGATGAACTTTTTTTTAATAGTAATTTCAAAAATATCTCGTTATTTTAAAACACTCCTGTACATATAACATGAAAAAAGATTAAACGGCAATGTTATAAATTATTGTATTGGAAGGGGGATATCCAAGTTCACGAATTTGTATCCAATCCTATTGATGTTTTATCAATGAAAATATGTTTAATTCAAAAGAGATAATCTAAGATAAGAATGCGATATAATTTTTACAAATGTTCTCTCCAAAAATGGTGTTATATCTTACATCCAAAATTAGCAAATGTCTAGAGCATAGCATGCTTAGTTACAAACTTTGCAGTAATTATCAGAATGACAGTACTTTGAAACCAAGAGATCTTACACTACACTAGTCCATATGACTTGTCATCCACTAATCATGATGTACTTTTATGGATACATTTTAATATGTTTGTTTTTGTATATTTTGCTGATATATATATATATTTTTCGCAAAAATCTCTACACGTTATAAACCCACTTTCAGCTGTCTTTGTAATTTCGTCATACAAATACCCAGGCTTTGAGTGTACTACATTCAATGTTTACTGTCAAAACATGACCACTCACCTGTAGGGGATTTGAGAGAGCCTTCACAATCCTTCAATCACAATTAAATAAAAAACATCGCAGTTCTACACTGATACAGTATGATAAATTTAAATCATTCTCTTTGTTCCATCAAGATATCGGTATGTTGTTCCTTCCTCGAGCGTATTTCGACTGTGTACAATGAACGTCCCTCTTTGTATATATTTACTTTTTGTGTCGAGAGTAGACCGGCCTATCGGGTCGCTCTCCGCACTTGGCCAAGCGTGGAAATCTGTACGGCAAGATTTCGTTCAATGATGTTTCTCGCGTCTGAAGTTGAATGAATTAAGATACCTGAGAAACTCAGTTAAGAAATCATGTAATGACCACACGTTCTTTGAAAGATGTAGAAGACATTACGGATCTATCACCTCATGATTGTATCTCGGGCACATTCAGGAAATTTAGTTCATTTAATGAATTATTTATGCATACTCGTAGTAATGTTGTACTTAAAAGGTTTATAAAGCAAAACATACCTCTATTTCTCTGTATTTAAATCTTTTTGAGGTATCAGCGAAGGCAACAACACTTGATCAAACAGATACATGTAAAATGAAAATCTGTGTCGATGTCTACTGAAATGTTTATATACAAATACTAAAAAAATCAATATTTGAACGGAACAGTTTTATCTCAAATAATTAAATTGTAGGTGATGGGGGAAGGGGGTTGGTGCTACCCTAATATCTACTTATTATTACGTGTCAGCTCAACAATACGAAAATAACGTGGGGAGAGAGAGAGAGAGAGAGAGAGAGAGAGAGAGATGCACACCTACTTAAGGACGTGAAATATACAGCTCTGACACAAGGCAAAGATATATTTTAGAAATTTAAGTATCTTATATTTTTCAACATAGAGAGGATTTCATAAAGTAATGATGCTGCACAGCTTCATACTTACGTCCCTAATTCATTTTTTCAATTGTTGGCGTATTACTACACTGCGGTTAGGAACTTTATACAGTTTCAAAGGAACGTTAATTACAAATATGTCTACAGAAGACTGCAAAATGACAAGTGTATTCATTGCAACATCTTTATTTATTTATTACACATTTAAAAAGTCCCCCAAAATTATTGCTGGCGTTAATGAGCAAGGTATTTCGCATCTTAGGGGGTAATTATATTCCTAGGCAGATGCTACCTGGTCAGAGACAAGAGAGCTTGACTCACAGCTCGTGCCCCGTGACAACAGATCAAAGAAGAGTATTGTCAAACCAGGGCCGTTCAGGCTCTACAAGAACCGTCAGCTTCAACAATAAACCACGCGACAGAAAAGGGAATGTCCATGGAGCGACCCAGCGGAAAAATTCCTGACATGTCATCCGTGGGTCACAAAGTCAACAGGTCATAGTTGTTATTTATTCTTAAAATAACAACAATGCAACATGTGAAATGAACATGGTGCAACAGATTTTCCGGGACAGATGAACTGGTCTATTTTAATACATTGGGAGCTGTTGTTCAGATAATGCACGTTAAGGAAGTATAAAATGGACTTTTTAACATCTGATCACCCCGGACTAAATATTTAAGATCATATTTCTGTTTTATGCATTAAAATCTCGATAGATTGACAATAGAATCTATTGTTGCAAAGTTTGACACCATTTATGATCAATATTGCACATTGTATTCAGCTGTTAAATAAATTTCAATAAAAATGTATCTTTACCAGTACGCCAGACTATATGCAGTGACTTTATTAACACCATTCCACATTGTCTGTGGTGGATCATGTAGACCGAGTTATACTCGAGGCAAACGGTGTAACTTTTGTTAAATAATCTCCTGACATGGAAATATCAATTAAGAAGGAATGTAGATCCCATAAATAAAAATAATGGTTACACATTGCAGTAAATTAATTAATTTTAATGGGACCAAACTTTCGTTGTCAGCGTTGAACGGGATTCTAGAAATTCAAATCCTCCTAGAAAAACTGTTATCACAAAATTTAACCTCGTAGAAATAAAACATTCAACATCCTATATCCTGGTTCCATTGTACGGCTTCCGATGTTCTCAAATTTCGTATAGGTGCTACAAGTAACTTGCTAAGAGAGACTCCGTAATTCGTAGGCGTCTATCATTGTGGGATATTAATGGCTGCTAATCATTACATGCTATTTCGTTCTTAAACACGACAATCTTATCTTATTTGATTAGATATTATAAAAATCACTTTCACACCATTGAAGAAACTTGATCATGAGAAAGCTTTCGTTCCCACCCATTACACAAGCCGCAAGTTTTTGTTTGTATCGGTCACGTAGACAAATGGGGTTTCTTAAAGTCACGCGCAGTCTATAATATTTATCCATTTTACATCATAAACTAAATAAAATCATTGAACTCTTATGCAAGACCTTTAGACAAAAGAGCAACATTGTTTTTCTACTCTTCAACAAAGCCCTTCTTAAGTAAACAAGGTGATTAGATTTCAGAGTTTGTTATCTTCCCTCTGATCAATATACTGTTTGCAGTTTAATATGCACAACAATGGTAATAATACGAGAAGATTGGGCCTCACCCACCAAGGAACATGACATCCGGGGAGGACAAATGAATCAGTCAAATGACGTAGCTCTCCTGTAAAGCTACAAAAATTACATTTACATTAATTATAGATTATTATATGAAGTTTTAACTTCGAATACGTCAAGTAAGTTTTCACGGTTTCAGTTCATGAGATGGGTACAGTTATGTTATTTAATGTGGAACAATTCGTCTTTTCCTGCCATAGTCTCGCATATCACGTTTCCTTAACAGAAATTGGAACATTTAAGTAATCATCGCTTTGATATGTCTGAAGGTTCTTGGAGGCATCTGGATCTTGCATAAAAAGTTCGCGTGAACCCAAAAGAATAATCTGTGTTGTATTATATAAATCATTTTTATAGAAATTATACAGCGATCATGAAAAAAGTGAAATGAAGACACCTCTTGCAAAATCAAGTTCTATTCTAGAACTTTTTAATGGGGGTATCATCTATGAATAGGGCAGCCCATGATGATCTATTTTGATAATTTGCTTTCCTTACTACGGTCAAGAAGTATCACGTTAGAAATGACAAATGCATTAATTTGGTTGAGAGATACCGGTATATTCATGATTTACTAAGCATAAGAAATATGTAAAATCAATATATTAAATTGAGAATAAGCGTATAGTTTTGGAAACAAATTTTGATTTATGCCCCAAAACACGATATGGATTCGATATCGGCAATATTGAAATGATATCTGTATGATATCGACTAATACAGCTATACTGGATTTTGTACTGAGACTGTAATCCTAAGGGTTTATATATAGTCGATATCGTATTGATAGTGACTCATGATTGTTGAGGTATCGGCAATATTGTATCAATGTTGAGGTTTTCTGTGTCGTCGATATGGGACGATATCATATCGACATCGAATCATAATCGTGTTGACTACTATGTGAATCTTAGCTTTTGTCAGTCGTTCCTGTTGATATCTACGATATTGTATCGATGTCGAATCATGACTGTTGAGATCCTCCATCTTTTCGATATCGACAAAAGCGAATTGAATAGTGATCTTGTTGTCTTTAATGATCATGCGTGTAATTTTTCGTTTGAGATAGAGGCCTCCGTGGCCGAGTGGTTAGAGCATCGGGCTCAAAATCACAAAGCCTCTCACCTCTATCGGCGCGTGTTCGAATCTCGGCCGCAGCGTCATGTGAGCAAGTTTGCCAGTTTACTTGCGGAAGGTCGGAGGTCTCTTCCCAGGTACATTGTATCTGAGTTCTCTCCTCCACCAACAAAAACTGAACGCCAACAGATCACTGAAATATTGTTGAGTGTGGCGGAAAGCAATAAATAATCAATCAAACAATCGTTTGAGATATTTTTCCCTGTCGATACTGACGATATCGTATCGATATCGAATCATAACCATTTTGACTATTACCATCGTGCGTGCCAAACACTTTTAGTTTGAGATATTTCTTCTTATGTTGTGACCAGAATATAAAATTTGATACTGTACGAGGGGTGATTAAAAGTTTCATGGACTGGTACCGTATAATGAAACACTGCTAGTATGCGGGTCCCCATAAACGTGGCGTCGTCAGTTACGGTAAATTTGATTGATTGTGTATTGTTTAACGCCCCATTAGAGAATTTTTCACCGATATGGCGACGTCACCATTGCCGGTGAAGGGCTGTAAAATTTAGGCCTATGCTCGGCGTTACGGCCTTTGAGCAGGGAGGGATCTTTAACGTGCCACATCTACTGCGACTCGGGACCCCGGGTTTTGCGGTCTCATCTGAAGGACCACCCCATTTAGTCACCTCTTACGACAAGCAAGGGGTACTGAGGATCTACTCTAACCCGGATCCCCACGGGTAGTATATATATATATATATATATATATATATATATATATATATATGTGTGTATATCTGTGTGTGTAAATATATGAGTAACTTTTGCGTTATAATGCGTAAATTTTGCTTATAAACACGGAACGTTGGCATAAAGCACAATTTATTGGTTAAATGCGCTCAGTACTATAGAAATAGCCTAAAATAATTTGTTCATTACAATGAAGAAGAATAAAGAAAGACATGCATGTTCAGTTGTACTTTGTATTTTTGTACGTGCACATCTCCTGATGTAATATGACTGCTTTAAGTAAACAAATCATTCTACCGACCTTTGATTCCAATGTACTAAAGTTTCGAGACACATTTGTCATTTATGGTCTAAGTTTTAAGAACTTGAGTCCGATCATTTTGTTGTAACATCTAAACAATAAATTATGTTCAAACCAATCCAAAAGTATATCAAATGATAAAGTTATAAACAAGTAAGTTACAAACATTACTTTGAAATTTGTATGCCCCCCCCCCCTTTTTTTTTTATTTTTAAATGATGACAGTCAAGGGACACAACTCTTGAAAAGTGTGGATTCATCTATTATAGGAAGAAAATGACTCACAGTCAACGAGTTCTTTTTACTCTGACAGATCTTACAGGTTATCAAAACATTGTTAAGCAATTTTACTCAATAGTAGAACATAAATTGAGAGTTAGTGCTTGTTTGTCCATATCTAACTGTACTTTATAAAATTCTGTTTCATTTTATTAAGGCTTGATTTCAATGGATGAAATTTCATACGCCTTGATTAAAAGCATTTGTTAATCAAGTAACACTAGTATTAATGAATTACTAATGCGTTGCATTCAATAAAATTTCAATAACATATCTACAAACATTCTGAAAGATGCGTATGTAAACAGTGAACTCTACGTCCATGTATTTTTCTTTGTTATGCAAACAAGGCTCGTGTGATGTTTTTGTTTACACAGGTTAAATATACTTGTAAAGTTTCGTTTAAAGAAGATTTTTAAATATACAAGTAAATTTTGAACATATTTAAACAGTTTCTAGTGTTTGTTACATCTCATTTTATCAAACATGATATTTTCTATTAAACAATCTAGATTTAAACAAAACCACGACACGAGCCCTGTTTACATAACAATGAATTGCGAGTGCTGTAACTCTGGTACCCAAAATCAAATGAATCAAAACTTTTTTTCCCTTGAAACACTCAATTCCTATCACGTAAACGGATATATTGGATTTATTTTCATTTTGACGTGATTTCAATGAATTCCAATATGCTGGTAGATAATTAGTGTATAAATTTTGGCGAAAATACAAAAGTTACAATTAGGGTGATTATCTAAGAAAATAATGTGATAAGTAAATGTATTTTAGTAATAGTTAACCCTAGATAAAAGTTTTCCCGCTTTCTCTATATCAAACTTAGTGAAGAAGCTGGAGAGAAGGGGTGGTGGTGGTATCATTCAATCGTTGCACCATTACTTTTTGTACGAGATTTGTATTTTTTTTTTTACAGGAAACTTCTCATGACAAACTTCTTAATTTGAATTGCGGAATGGTACTTACGCGGATTAGTGTAATTGAAGATTGAAATAATCCGAAAACACGTAACCTAAGGCGGTTTTTTTTATACAGGGAAAACTTAAACTGACTTTTTTCATTGTGGGAAATGATATACTTTAAAGTGACTTATAGGCCTTACGGGCAGGGTGCAATGAATTCATAATTTGTATACGTGAGCTTGTAAAGATATACCTGCCACTAAAATAAATAATTACTTAAAATACTGGGGTGCTTTTTGTCTCAAAGGAGAAAGTTTAACCTAGGCCCGTTTTTTCGGGGGGAATTTCTATAGTGGGGGCGGGGGGGAGTTAATGCTACAGCACCGACACTAGAAGTGAAAGTCACAGGTCTTCTAACAGAGGTCCCGTGTCATGTTAGGCTATACATAAGTCAAAATTTGTGGCACTTCAGTGAAAAATTCTGAAAAGGGATGTAAAACAATAAACTAACAATCAAACCTACGCACCAACATTTCACGTACAAGGAATAAATCGATAATGTGCGAAACTTTTAATATCGATTAAAAATAAAGAGAAGTATATTCCTATCAGTAAATTAATACTGTTACCCGTTAACGTGTATAATCAACATTTGCTAAACGAATCCCTAAATGCTTAATGAAAACTGAAAACGTTTACCAATATTGATTATGCAAGGTGGTTAGAAAGTCTAGAAGATTCTTTGACGTTTTTACTATCGCTTTCCAATGTTCTAAGATTATGATACATCAAAATCGATTCGTGCCAAAACCCTGTTATGCATAGATCTAATTATACGTTAAATCGGGTGGAATTTGTGCAGCATAAGCACAAGGAAAATCTCCTGAAGATAAGAATGACGACATGTGGGGAACACTGCTAATATACATTGCCACAAAACAACATATCTTAATAATATCCAGCAAAATTATAAAATTCCTAACATTTTTAACTACCAGAGAGTTGATATTGCGGGAACCAGGAAGTGAGAATTTTGAGAAAACTCAAGGTTTTGTTTTTTTTTTTGTTTTTTTTTTTTGACGATTCTAAGAAAGATTTTCGTTAAAATTCTAGAATCAGGGGCAAAGTGTAGAAACTTGCTAAAAACTACAGTTATATAATTACTATTTCTTTCAACTTCTTTTCTTCTGCATGTTCAATGTGGACAAGCCGCATTGTTCATTCATAAAACTATACGACAAATACACCTAAATGATAAGAATGACCACGATCATCAAATTATTTTGTGTCTTTTCTTTGATACATTCGGCTGCACCAGGTCTCTGTTATTGTGCAAACAGATCTAGAAAATAATACTTACTCTTTATTATTAAGGCAATTCATCTTTAAAGAATCTGCAATGGTCTCTCTGTATGACAGACAAGCTTTCTGCGACTCCGGTGTTCGCGACAACACTACTATGCTGTAATTAGCTGCATCTCAGTATTCTGAATATTCACTGATTTATTGAATAACGAGACCTTTTACAGAGTACAAATTCCTTAAGAATTCAAATTCGTTTAGAAATGATGTACATGTACAAAATTCTGCATTCATTAACGACCAACGTTTTCGTTAGGTTTAGAAGTTTGCAAGGCATTATCAACCCAAGAATTGGTTTCGATAAGGGCTCGTAATGCAAGACCATAAGTGATTTGCACCGTACTCTTAAATGTTCGCAATGTGAAAGGTTTTTGTTAAAATCAATAGATCACAACTATGGGTATTTTATCTTGTGTTTGATTGGATCCTTTTGGAAAGATACCACGTCCATGGTCGAGATAATTTAGATATATATGTTTGCAAAATCATTAAAATTAATTCTGTATATGTTGCATAAATTTAACTTTCATTTTCTAGTTTTGGCTTAGAAACATTTTGCTGATTGATAACACTTATCTTTGTAATGCTTTTTTGGAAACTTCAAACAGGTACATACTTGCAATATTTGAACACAAAAACAGTTTTTTATATGTCGACAGTGTAAATTTAAAGGATGTCCCCTAGAGTGTGAATGTCTGCATGCCTTTCATCCATTGTCATCCCAGTGTTAACCCAAACAGATTTATCAGATCCAAATTTTAGTGGCATGTTTACTGTGTAAAATGTTTGTTCGTGTTATTCAACTATGTCATCTTTTACTTTCTCTACACCTTTCCTCCAACTTCAATCCGCCTCTATATATTGTCTTAATAGATAAGTTTCCCACTTACAATAGTATGAACAAGATAGGGTTAAACAACTCGACTGGAAAATCGTCTTTGATTTCTGAATAGACCGGGCTGTAGGATTGTGGAATCCATATAGACATAGTTTGAATGATATTAAATGTATTCAAACGGCGGGGCATAAGTTATGATTTATGTATCTTGATAGCTTTCACGTTTGAGAATGATAACCATCGGGGACATCAAATGGGTGTTCACGGATCGACAAGGCGACACTCAGTGGTAATCTCTTTTAATACAAAACAATTGTTAAAATGGTGGCCTGAAATGACCCGCATCAGATTGCTATCACGTGGTGTAGTCTTTCAGCTAAGTGTTTCTCATTTTTCAACGTTAATAACTTTCTCGATTATTTGGGATTGTATGTATATTTCCAGTTCTTAAATTTTTCTTTTGAGTTTCTTTACGATTACAATTACCTCTTCAAACACGAAATGCGATCAGAATTAAATTTGAAATTCTATCACTTCTACTTAAAGTAATATGTTGCATGTTTCCAAGTCTCCTACAATTTTCCCACCTAAGATTTACTCCATTTAATGATTTGCTAACGATCTTCAAAATGAGGGCTGCATGCTTTGGTAAAATAAAAATTCAAGATTGTTAACCGGGTAGCTTACAGGGAAGACCTATTAACATTGTCAAGAATTTTAATTACTACAAATAAATTTAATTAGCAAGCAAAGTTTACGCCTTATGCTGTACCATCAGAAAACGACCCCCGAGCACACACTAGTTCTGAAGATGTCTCCAGATCTCAAATAAATATTGAATGACCGTTTATACCTGTCTGAAAAAGCACGATGAGCCAATGTACAATTATACTGCCACGTGCCAAGCCTTGTAAAGGATTTAACGTACATACAAACGCTTTTTAAAATTGACCTTTAATTGAACGAGAATTGCAAAGAACCGCAATTTTCTTAAGTACACGTATCACTTCTATGCAACACCACAGAAAATATTGTACTCTCAGTTTCGCATCTGACTGAATAAATCCAGCTTTGTTGGTTTTCCTTGCATATGAGAACATTTATCATCATAATAATTATTCGATGACCATATAATCAGACCATATCCCCAGTGGCAGCGAATAAATACTGATGTAATGCAAACATAGCAAAGAGGCCTTCAGAAACGATATACACTGTCTATGACATCACTATGCATAATTAAGTGGGTGATGTATCTATGTAAGCTATGGCACATATAAGAACAATCACTTGTATTCAGTGTAGATATAGTTTGAAATTATAAACCAGCTGAGCAATACTAGTAAAAAGGAGCTTCAAAATGCATAATAGCATGAATTGAATTACAGTAGATTAACTGGTATCTATGAATATCAAAATATTTCCTGTTCATTCATAAAGGTATGACTTTGCAGATTCGATTACCTACATTCATACTACATGCAGACTTGCACTCATGCAGTGTCATGATTCTGTAAAAACATTCTCCACACTAAACAGAGCCCCCTCTCTCTTTTCTTCCTCTCTCTATATGTACAATACAGTCAAAGAGCTATATCTTATTGTAGGAAAATTTTATCCTCCAAGTAACTGATGGAAAGAGTCCCACAGACAGGCAAAAGGAGTGTTGCGAATAAAACAGAAGCGTGGATCAACGAGTCCTTTGTAAAACAAAAACCTTACACACACGTGACTGTTTCTGAGCGAACTATTTCTGGAGGGGGGATTACTCCAAAAGTAAAGAGACCAAAGCAAGACAACGCCATATGTAATGTAGTTATACATATTCCCTATGAAGTGGTTCCAAGAACTGAACTAGATACGACTATTTTTCAATGGATACATGGTCATACAAAGCCTGTGACGAGGGCGACTTTATTTTTACAAAGCATGTATTTACAGATGAAATTGAGATGAAACCCCCCAACATAAAATTTCAAGTCAGTATCTTCGCAAGCCAAGCGTGGCGATCCACGGTATAACATGTTACATAGTCAGGTGCACCAACTGGATTAACAAAAATTAAGACTCATGGATTTTCTCAATGGCTGAAGCAACCTTAAATTTTTTTACATAACGATGATATATATGTCAGCGTGAAAATTAGACACCTAATATGAAACTATGTCCATAAAATTCCTACCCATTAAAACGCAATATGTAGCTCTGTAAATAAGTTGCCGATTGTAGTCTCAGAATTCCTTTCCTAAGCGATGAATATTATTGTTAGCGCGTGTGCATTCTTTAGCTTTCTTTTCAGACAATGGTCTCATCTTCTGTGGCCCTCTTTTAAAGTGAACATCTTTCAATTATCGATGCTCTCACCTGACCAAGGGTGAAATCGGGTAAACTTGTGGCGGACATAAACGTCAAAAATTACAAAATAAATCACAATTTCCAAAATTTTCAAAAGCAATGCTTGAGCCTTGAAGTTGATGCTTCGCTGAAATCCTCTTGTTAAATTTTGTAAGCACTCGATAAACCCATAAAATTTATTTCTAGTACAGACGTTACCGCGAATTATGCTGCTGCTGATTATAAATTATGGTGTTAACAATGCAAATCTTTTTCAGCTCCATGCACACACAGTTTCCCTTACCATGTTATTCAACTGACTATTTCCAAAGATCTTTATTCCAAATATTATTTGCAGATATGCATATTCCAAACAATAGGAGAACTTTGTTCGTTTTGTGTTATTTGGAGGTCAATTGCACTTGATGCAGAGATTGGTCCTATCAGCATTATGACACAAATAGCGTATCAAAGTCCAGAGGTGCTGACGTGTGCTTTGGAAATGCGGGACTCTATCGTCACCGGAGATTTTTATGTAAATATTAACAAGTGTGAATGATACTTGCTTGAAAGGCGTTTAATTAAACACTACCCCATTCTTTCTACTTAATCATCATTTTTTTTCTAGTTGAAAAATGGTTTTGATAAAATCATATTCCCGGTTTTTATTAGCATGTCTCAACAGAAAATTACAATATTATGAATGTACATCTTGGCCAATGACAGTTTAACACCAGCAACAGTTTCGTTTGTTGTATCGCAGTGCAAAGCCGGTATGATATATTGCCATAATGTGTTTTTGTAAATATCTATAAATGTTGGTATATGAATGCGAAATGACAGTGCCATCAACACATGTCAAAGCTTGATAGTCTTTAATATTAATTATTCGTTATAGCGAGGTGATGATCCCACTTTTAAAACGATTTAATATGAACTGCTATTTCGTCAATTTGTTCTCTCTTTATATGGCTATGCAATTCAGTCATGTTTCTTTTTATATTGTAATTTTAGTCGTATTAATGGAAAGGCTCCGCGGACGAAACTGACTCCGGGCAATAGTCGCATCGACTGAATTTGTCATTTAAATGGATGAGAGAGAGAGAGAGAGAGAGAGAGAGAGAGAGAGAGAGAGAGAGAGAGAGAGAGAGACGCTTCGTTTGCGCTTCATATTATGGAGGGTGTACATATCATAACTTGCCACCTTCAATAGATATTACCAAAGTATAACCAACATTCATTTCAATGTGTGTAATTGAAGGTAAAACAAGATGTGTTTGTGAAACACTGATGTCACCGGATTACAACAAAGTGGAACTGTAAAACATTGTAGTTGAAATTTTTACAGGAATACTAAGAATGTGAAGTAATTTTCATTTTATTCATCTTTTAAAAGCAATTCCTTACGTTTAAAAGATATGGCTTATGTTCTAACAGTAGGTCAAAGGACAATGTAAAGGTCTTCAGGTCAAATATTTTGGTATCAGTGGAAAGGTCTTGTCACAAGGAATACCCTTGCCACATATGAAAGGTTGACCTTTTATGTTGTAAAATATATGGCCAAGATTAAAGTTTTCTTTTAAAATTTCCAAAAACTAGGGCAATGGTCAATGTCAAGGTCACAAAGTCAACAAATCTGGCATCGTTGGAATGGTCTTTTCACAATACTCTTTTCACAATACTTAACATAAGTACAGTACCTCTTTAAATTGGAAAGATAGGTTTATATTAGAATTTTCTAAACGTAGGTCAAAGGCAATAAAAAGGACACCAGATGAAAAATTTAGGTGTCAATGGAAAGGTATTGCCACATGGAATACATATCCTCTTATGATGCAAAAGATATGACGAAGGATAGAGTTTTTGCCACAGACAGACAGACGGACAGGCCAAAACTTGTATTCCCGAATTTTCGATTCCGAGGGCGTAAAAACATGTTAATTTTCCGTTAAGAGTGTAATGAAATGAAAATACATGTATCAAATGTGACAGTATATAAAGCGTTTCTTATACTTAACACCCATATGTCCATGTACATAGGACAGTTTTAAACGATTTTGATGATGAAAATGAAATGTGTGGCTTGCTGCATAACTGCAAACCTCCCCTTCACCACCTGGAGAAAGAGCAAAAAATAATACACATTCAATAAATTACATATTTTTTATGATGTAAACTTGTACAATATGCATATTGATCGTAAACCTTTGCATCTGTTTCCTAAAGATATATATCAGCACTCAGGTAAGAGAAATACAGAAATGATTTATGGCCTGCACAGGTTGCATATATTTTGTACACCAACTGAAATCACCATACAAGAAACAAACTTAAAGAAGAAAATTAATGGAAATGGATTGTATATTGTTTACCGTCCTTTAGAGAATCTTCACTCATATGGAGATGTCACCATTGCAGGTGAAGGGCTGCAAAATTTAGGCCTAAGTTCGGCGATTTTCGTCTTTGAGCTTGAAGGGATCTTTATCGTGCCACACCTGCTGTGACACTGGGCCTCGGTTTTTGCAGTCTCATCCGAAGAACAGACCCATTTAGTCGCCTCTTACAAGCAAGGGTTACTGGGGATCTATTCTAACCCAGATGCCCACCGTTAAATCAAATGACAAGATGAACTCTGTTGACTAAAATTGTAATTTACTCCAAAGCTGACAAGTAAATTACACAATATCGCAATCTAATACTACAAAAATCAGCCAACAGACAGGTAATGAAAATTCAGTATCTAGGCAAGAGGAAGGAATCTCAACATCGTATTCGGAACGAAACAGAAGTGTTTGTTTGCGACTCGAGTAACTTTCCTCTCAACGCAAGTATACAAAGAGTAGGCTGGTTGTGCACGACATCTTTAGAACTACATTTACAACATTTACAGACAACCAGAATTTTTTCGTCATAGCAAAATAAAATAACCAAAAAATTGTTAGTAACTCGTCATACGGAGACAATTAAGTCGTTATCACGAGACGCCTTTTTTGTAATAACGTCTTTATCACCCGATGTTTGATGTTTATATATAAATATACTTTAACAAACGTATGGACGGTATGTTCAATACCCCCCCCCCCCCTAAAATCAAAGCGAGGCTTATAAAAATGCTGATAAAGACACTAATTGGCTAGTTCAAAAATGGTAATACATATGCCCATAGAAGCTATTTTGAATGGAACTCTGGAAAATTAAAGCGTAAATGAATTTTCTATAGAAAGAAGAAAAGATTCTGTGTTCAGAAAAGCTTTCTTCTGCAAGTATGTTAGTAGGTTCTTTCCAGGATGAGTATCGCTTAGGGTGAATGTAAGGCCTGAGATGATCCTAGTTTTAAATATAACATGTTCACAAATTTCTTATGTTTGTTTGTTTATTTATTTTACGTCTCGTCGAGAAATTTTCACTCATATTGAGACGTCACCAGCTGTAGGTGAAGTACCACAAATTTAGACCTATGCTTAGCGCTCAGGGCCGTAGTAGTGAGGGTTCTTTAACGTGCCAACTCCTACCGTGACACGGGACCTCCGTTTTTAAGGTCATATTCGAAAGACCCGTGATTCTCACTTCTAAATGCCGAGCGTTTGACGAAGGAACAATCACTACCTATTTTTTGTATTAGGTTTGACGCGGCCATGGCACGAGCGGGGCTCGAACTCACGACCTCCTGGTTATGAAGCGAACGCTCTAATCACTGAGCTACCGCGAATTTCTTATAATTTACCATTGTATATGCTTCAAACAAACGCACACCATATTTCAAACACATTGTCTTTCAACAACGCCTCTTAAATTCTTTTATAATTTGTTTAGCAGCATCTAACAAGGAATATTTTTTCTATAGAAAAAACCAAAAATCTTTTGTGGAAGTATGCACAGACATCGGGATGATTCAAAACATGACGAGACTATGAATTTGGTTTTATGAGATAATATAGATAATACATTTCCCCCGTGGGGATCCGGTTTGTTAGAATTGATCCTCAGTACCCCATGCTTGTCGCAAGAGGCGACTAAATGGGGCGGTCCTTCGGATGAGACCGCAAAAACCGAGGTCCCGTGTCACAGCAGGTGTGGCACATAAAAGATCCCTCTCTGCTCAAAGGCCATGAGCGCCGAGCATAGACCTAAATTTGCAGCCCTTCACCGGCAATGGTGACGTCTCCATATGAGTGAAAAATTCTCGAGCGGGACGTTAAACAATATATAATCAATCAATCAATCTTATTTGAGTCTGTTAAGCTTGAACGTATATACCGCAAACTTATTGCAGAGGATGTTTTCTCTACGTTCTTTATATGAATACGATTCATAGATATGTATGCATTTGTACAGTATTTACATCAAACATGTTCGATGATTGTTGCTTTAAAAACAAGACCGCTCGCGGTAGCTCAGTGGTTAGAGCGTTCGCTTCGTTACCGGGAGGTCGTGAGTTCGAGCCCCGCTCGTGCCATGGCCGCGTCAAACCTAAGATGAAAAATAGGTAGTGATTGCTCCTTCGCCAAACGCTCGGCATTTAGAAGTGAGAATCACGGGTCTTTCGGATACCTTAAAAACGGAGGTCCCGTGTCACGGTGGGCGTTGGCACGTTAAAGAACCTTCACTGCTACGGTCGTGAGCGCTAAGCATAGGTCTAAATTTGTGGTACTTCACCTACAGCTGGGGACGTCTCAATATGAGTGAAAAATATTCGACGGGACGTAAAACAAACAAACAAACAATTTAAAAACAAGAGACCTATGGGCTACATCGCTAACTTGATCCCGTGTACCATAAAATTTACCCACTTTCAAACGTCTGTTATTACCATAGGTTGGTTGGTCACTTGTTTGTTTTACGTCCCATCGAGAATTTTTCACTCATACGTGTATTGAAACTTCTCTAGTTGTAGGTGAAGTACCACAGTTTTAGACCTATGCTTAGCGTTTACGGCCATAGCAATGAGGGTTCTTTAATGTCCCAATGCCTGCTGCGACATGGGACCTCCGTTTTATAGGTCATATTCAAAAGACCCGTGATTCTTATTTCTAATTGCCGAGGGTTTAGAGAAGGAGCAATATCTACCTATTTCTACGTCTTAGGTTTGACGCGGCCATGATTCTAGCGATTCTCGAACTCACGACCTCTTTCTCCCTATTTTTTTTTAGGAGGAGGAGGGCTACAACTCCTTAGGATCTCCGTAATACTCCCGCAACATTTCCGATCATTCTAAACATTTGTTGGTTTCCTTTACTTAAACAAAGTTGATATTATATGTTTCTTAGTCAATACCTGCAACATAGAATTTGTGAGACTCGATTCTACCGTTTTCAACATTATCAATATATTCCAGTTTTCTTGATTCATATTGTGCACCATGTTTGATGTACTGAAGCTGAACTTCCGTTTGTCAATTTATTTGTATATGCCCATATAAGGTAGTGTTTACATCAATGTACCAGTACGTAGGATAAAGCAATTTCGTCGTTATTGAATTTATTATGTTTTAAAAAAGAACAACAAAGTTTTTTTTTTCTGCCACCATATAATTTCCCTTCCTTTGTCGGAATGACTTGAGTCCATGTTGAACAACGAACTACATTTTCGCGCTGACTGTCAACGTTTTGGTTTTTCATTAGATTCAATTACGAGATCTCGCGATAACAAGCATGGCGGAGCAGACGAAGAATTTTACATTTTGTACAGGATATTTAAGGAAAAACGCCTTTATTAGACATGCCCAAGCGCAAAGTTGGTACTCTTTTTAGTGTAAACAACGTTAGAGACAAATACACGGTGCTTGTTATAGGTATTCATTAGAATATTTTGCACCATTTCTGCGACCGTATGGAATTGTAGCCGTCAGGATAAAAAAAAATCGAAGAAGGCTACATTATTTCAGCCGGGTTACAAAGCGAACGCTATACCACTGAGTCACTGAGCTACTGCGACCGGTTTGACCATGAAAGCCATGTCGATGTAACATCTGAAATGGACACAATATGACAATTCTTGCATATCAGTTCAACATATTATTTATGGTTCTTTTTCATATACACTTTCTATATACAAACTAAAAACTGCCCACGCTCCCACCCCAAACCAGCACAGAGGAGGCTGTCGAGAGATTCTACACCGACCTCAGTTCCGTCTTTTGCTTTGTTCCTACCAACGACAAGTTCATCTTGCTAGATGATTTCAATGTTCGTGTTGGTGGTTGCCATGGTCGATGGAGGGAGTTCTTGGCAAGTATTGAGTCAGGAAGATGAACAGCATTGATGTACTGCTTCTAAGCAAAACACCGTATTCAGGCAGGCAAACAAACACAAGACATCTTGGATGCACCCCCCCCCCCCCCCGATCTAAAAAGTGGCATCTGATAGATTATGTCACCGTGCGCCGATCTAAGATCTAAGCCCAACGCGAGATCAGGATTGTGCAAGACCGGTGGTGGTAGACGTGCTGCGCGTTGCTGACACCAACACCAAGCAGTTTTTCAGCTCAATCACGTCCGTCTTCGGCCCTTCGAAAACCGGCACCGCACCATCGCTGTCAGCAGACGGTGCCGCCCTGACCAAGGACAAGGACAAGATTGGCATCTCCAACTGTTGGAATGAGCACTATAGTCGCCCTGTACAAGAACAAAGGATCTCGAACTGATTGCAGGAACTACAGAGGCATTTCACTGCCCTCAATAGCCGGCAAAATCCTCCCACACATCATCCTGAACTGGCTGATTGCATCCATCTCAGAACCATTGACGGCACTCAATTTGAAGAACACTGACGCCTTCAAGTACCTAGGAGGCACTGTCTCTAGCGATAGTTCCCAAGATGAAGAAATCACAGTCCGGATCCAGAAAGCCAATCAGGCAATGGGAAGACTCCGCTCCAGAGTGTTGCTGCACAATGACATCTGTTTGTGCACTAACCTGAAAGTATATAACGCAGTTGTGCTCTCCTCTCTATTGTACGGGTGTGAGACGTGGACCCTCTATCACAAACAGATAGATCAATTCCACATGCAACAGGGCGAACTCCACAAGCATAGAGGCAAAGGTGCTCTAGGCACAGCTACGCTGGACTGGCCACTTGATCCGCATGGATGGGTCCAGGATTCCCAGACAGCTGTTCTATGGTGAGCTGACGACGGACATCTGCAATCGGAGTCGACCAAAGAAAAAGTACAAGGACCTCCTTCTCACCGCTGCTCGCAAGTGCCGTCACCAAGCTGCCAATAATCCTGCTCCCCTCCAAGGACTGGTGTCCCATGCCCCTCCTGCAACGCTTCTGTGCTTTTACCTTTGTCCTCCGATGACCCATGTGCTCCCACCAATGAAAACACAAGAAGTCGTTATCCCCGGCTTCGAGAGACTACCAAGAATTACAAACTGAAACTTCTGTTGTGGATCCACCTAAGTCACGGAAATCAAGATGCGGAAAACCTGGAATCTACGTTAAACGAGGATGTTTTCACAATTTCAAATTCAACGACATCTTGAGAAGAATGCCTTTTAAATAATTTTCTTATCATATATTCCTATGTAAATCATGGGACTTCAAATGAATATCATTAGTACTATTCAAAAAAATATTTGCAAAGCTCCCGAAATAAATGAGAGAAAAAAACATAACTCAAAGGTGCTTTACATAATGGATTAAGACTATCGTTGTCCCGCACTGGGCCAAGGGCTCGTGATTATTCATTATATTAAGAAAATTTTTATACAAGTTTTGGGATTTTTTTTTTGGTGGTATTTGAAGAGAAGACTTTAGACACGCCATCATATATCTCTTGAAAGAAGACATTACCCTACCATAGAATTGCATTTGAATTCCGCAAGCTAAGGATGCTTTGTGGCAAGTTTGGTTGAAATCGGCCCAGTTTTTATTGTAAAGATGCAAATGTTAAATGTTTGCTACAGACAAAGAGATAGACAGATATTAAACAGAAAACTCTCAACCCTTGGCTCGGGTGAGCTAATAAACGAAAGTTTTACAGAATATTTTTTTTGTGGTTATCATTTTAAAAAAACCAGATACGTGGTGTCAAATATAATACGGAAATAAAATGCTCATTTGTTTTCCTTTATTAGCTGTTTATTTAACGTTTTTACAATTCACACGGGAATCATATATCCTCTATAAAAATGGTTCCAGTAATTTCTATGTAAGTGAATCTGAGTAAAAGTTCTTTATTATTCGTTTTTTATCATCACAGTGATATAAAAAAATGGAAAGATTTATAGACACTGGAGACCCTGTAAAATAAAACTAACATAAGACACCATTATGATTTTAATATAAAGGAATGTGTTATTACCATGTCATCCACCTTATAAGCTTTCCACAGGACAATTGAAAAAAAAATCCTGCACAGACCCTGCACAGAACCTGAAACCATGAATTATTCATTTTAGAGGTTTCTCCAAATTTTAACAAATTGCAATTCTAGTCGTAAAATTTTACATCAATTCTATATTCATGAAAGTTCTTTTTTCCATAATTTGATAAATTTCAATTTAAATATACCTAAGGCTTGAAATTCCATTCATCAAAATTCATTTCATAAAAATAGATCAATGCACATCTGATGCCTTCCTCAACACTACTAGTACTAATGATTTCATGTGTCTTTATTGAATTATTTACCATAGTGGAAATTGAACATGATGGATAGTGTGTGGTATGTAAAATTTGATCCCCTAAAATTATTTTCAGTTTTTTTAAAATCCATGTTTTATGAAGTGAGCACAACTATATGATACACTGTAACAACAGACTCACCAGTCACAACACCGGGGCTCTTCTGTTCTTCGGAAGATGTTTGAAATATCTTTACACTTAGATTTTAAGACAGCTCATTACCTTAATAATTTATTTAATGGCTCGTTTATGCACCTTGCATGAAGGATGATTTCATCATCGAAAGAGTTAGACAAGCTCTAAATTATTTTTTATAATTTTTTTGTTATTTTTCCGGAATGATAGAAAGTGTTTTGTCTGGAAATAAGAGATTCTATAAAGCCCAAAATTCGCTTTGATTTGATGCATGTAATAAATTGCTAATTAATCCTATGAAGAAGACTTATGTAAATGTTATAATTTTCAAAATAATAAAATATGTATGAAAATTAAAATTTTTTGTTGTTGATCTTTTTCAAATGTACGACTAAAGTCTTCAAGAAACATTTCCTATGGAAAAAGACATATCAGACACATATATCTATAAAAACAATGAAATGAATAAATTTCAGAAATATCGCTATTTTTGGATTTGAACCAACCAGCGAAAAAAGTATTGATCCCATTTAAATATGATAGAAAATTCTAAAACAATCATATTGTTGTTAATTTTATGCACTTTTCATCAAATAGTTCACTTTCTTTAAAAAGTCATTTAATTTATAAACGATTTTGCACTAAGGGAACGTAGTTTTCTGATTACAATATTCTCTCTTAGAATTCCTATGGGGCTTGGTTCAAATTTGAACACTCGCAATATTTCTTGGCCATTTCATTTCAATTTCCTTTAAAATACATTTGGCCAATGTATCTATTTCCCTAATTGACATGTTTTTGTGAAGATTTTATCGTAGATTTAAAAAAGATACGAATAATGTTTTCGATTTTAGAAGTGAGAATCACGGATCTCTCGGATATGACCTTAAAACAGAGGTCCCGTATTGCGGCAGGTGTTGGCACGTTAAAGAACCCTTACTGCTACGGCCGTAAGCACTAAGCATAGGTTTAAAACTTCACCTATAGCTGGTGACGTCTCAAGATGAATGAAAGATTCTCAATGGAACGTAAAACAAACAACCCATATCCGTTATCCCATAATGCACCCCTCCATCCCTGTTAGCAATAGTTTGAACAAACTTGAATCTATACTAGCTATTGCTGCTTGCATATTAGTATGACTGACTATGACCCTATTGTTCTTGAGAAGAATTTTATAGCTTTTCCTTAAATATCTACTTGTAAAACTTTAATCCAGTATTGTGGCTCCTCCTCATCCTCGGGGCCATGATTTGAATTATTTTGAATCCCAACTCATTAAGGAAGCTTTCACTTATAAGTTTTGTCTTTTATGGTCCAGTGGTTCTTTAAATGAAGATTTGTTTTTAAATGAGACAAAATTTCACAATTTCTTAATTATCTCCCCTTTGAAAGAGTGAGACCCTTCCTTTAAACAGTTTTGAATCACCATTATCTAAAGATGTTTTATGGTAAGTTTGGTTGAAATTGGCCCACTGGTCGAAAAGTCGAAAATGTGCAATGTTATGAACAGACTGACGGACGTACCGTGCTTTTGTTTGAACCGTATGAGCTAATATATTTGCCCAATCCAAATTTAGGAGTTCAAAAATATTAGGAGCGAAGCACATAATTTTTATATACAAGTTACATGCTCAGGCACAGATTATGAAGTAAATGTCGGATAGGAAACTAGCATGTTTCTTGTCCATTGCTGTGGTCTAGTTTTATGAGTAGAAATTAATTATAATTGCCCATTCCCAACTAGTAGTTAATAACTCTTAATTCATGGATGCGTCACTTGTGGGCAATTTTTTTTGAGCTAAAATAATTTCCCAGTGCCAACATAGGAGGTAACATGGACGTCTTATGTGCTTAATAAGCTCACAAAATTTTAAGCTCATAACTAAGGAATGTTGGTACACGACAAACGAACAGCAAAACGGACGGACGGACTGACGTTGGACGACAGATGATCAGAAATACAGTTCAGTTGAGGTAAAATAAATGATTTTCGTTGGAAATTTTGTTGTTGTACGAATATACCCACGAATTCAAATCCTCAAAGAACAAGAGACACACTGAACTACAAAAATAGATGAACAGCGCTTCACCCATGAAATCAAAGTATGTTACTTACTGAAAAATGCAGATACTGTATCCTGTATAGGATAAAGATTCCTTATCTTGTCCCGGATTTTTAAATTCAGATGAAAAAGAATTACATTTCCGTATCATTTTCTTTCCGTAAAGATAGAGTGCACCAGGAAACACGGTATACATTGTTTCTACTTATTTATCTCTGAAAAAAAGGCCAATGATAAAAAGGTACACATAAAACATGTTCTCCAATGCAATCGATTTTTTTAATGGTCATGTTTTAATACTCATATCGGATGTCAAATTGAAATGTCTTTATGGTTTCGTCACATAAGAATTGGAATTTTAAAGATAGATTAATCATTTACAGGTCTTTTCTTTGAAAGGGAATATACACTACATGATATATATATATATATATATATATATATATATATATATATATATATATAAAAGGAATGAAGCTAATTTTGACTCATGTTATACGATATATAACTTGGTGCAGTTTACGCTTTATAATCCGCCAAGAGGATTATTACAAGCATAAACTGCACCAAGTTACATTATATCGTATAACATAGGGCAAAAGTAGCTTCATTCCTTATGATTTAATTTAAAAAAAGACAAAATTACACTGCACAAGTCTTAATTTATGATTTAAATGTAAAATAAAAAATGCTTGTACCGCGCAATGATTCGCGTAGCAACATACTGCCAAAGTGTCGAACATGAAAGAAGCCTTCTTGGTTCTTCGCAGAACTGATACGTAAATTTTAAACGCAAGGTTGAGTTTTGCAACAAATCTTAATAACAGAAGATATGTGTGGGCTCCATATTTAGGCCTGATGTTTTCTTCGCAGTTCAAGATAGACTTTGGACTTGTTCAGACAGAAAGTTTAGATCTAGCATCATATAAAATACATCACGTAGAAAACTAAAAAGTGCAATAGAATTTGCAATTTAAACATTTTTGATTTCATAAAAGTTTTAAACAACCATATAATTCACTTTCTATATATATATATATATATATATATATATATATATATATATATATATATATATAATTATTATTATCATTATTATTATTATTATTACGATAAATTTGAACCGTTTCAATCAAAATGAAAAGGCCAAGATAACTAACAGTATTCAATCCTCGTAATTTCTATAGAAAATACAAATCAGAGAGATGGGCAAACACGGACCCCTGGTCATACCAGAGGTGGAATCAGGTGCCTAGAAGGAGTAAACATCCCCTGTCGACTGGTCACGCCCGCCGTAAGCCCTATATTCCGATCAGGTAAACAGAGCAATCCGTAGTTAGAATCATTGTGCCAAGAACGACCTAACAACTGGTATGAAACACATCAGACAGCATTTAACTTAATAGCAAGTTGTACTGGCAAACTAGATCGTTATAACGACCAAAAAATTTGCGAAATGTTGACTTAAGACGAGACTGTACAAACTCCTGTAACATCAACTTCTTTGTCAGTAGCCCGTCTCGATTTAAAAACTGATCTTATGCAGAACAAGCTCTTGCGTATCGAATCAGTTGGGAGATATAAACTTCATATGCAGATGATGATGCCACATGTTTTTGTCACTTAAATAAGGGAAGTTGACAATGGAGAAATGGAAATCATCCCGTTTGCCATAAAGTTGAGTTGTTAGTTTGCCGCCGGCATCTGTTTTCAGTACAATATCTAAGTACGAAGCAGAAGTGGAAGACTCTGTGATGTCTTTTATTTCAAGTTCACTAGGATATATCGAATCGACATATGAATGAAAATGATCATTGTTAATAGACAAAACGTCATCAATATATCTAAATGTAGAATTGAAGGCCACAACAAGAGATTTTTTCGTCTCATGTAGAAGCTTTTGAATATCAACTTCAGAGTACTTGTGCATGGAGTCAAAGTGGTGTTTAACAAAATAATTTTTGGGGTGACCAATCAGTAAATATAAATATTTCCTTTTACCATTTTTGTTCACGAAGCAACTGCCTATGATGTCCAAAAAGTCTAGTCTTTAACCTATCGTGAGGTATGGTCGTGTAAAGTGTTGTAAAACCATATAATTTTGTGAATTTAAGAAAAGTTTTGTGATTTCAAATTCACTAAAAGTTCTTTAGAATTTTTAAGAATCCATATTTGATTTACGCGACTTTTGGCATATGTAATGTAATGATATTTAACACAGTCGTTATTATTAAGTCTTGAACATTCTCTTATATCTTGTCAATAACCGGAGCATCTCTCAAGAATGTGTGGATATGTGAGGTTTGAAAACATTTAAGTTCAACGTTGAAAGTTGGTTGGTTCATGTTTTAAAAATTATCTTGCAACTTGTCCTCTTTTATGGAATGCTATTATTCTGTGTTTTATGTATAGTTGTAAATTGAGGGTGTATACCATTTTCCGATTATACCAAAGCTTTAATATATAACAAGATAAGAATTTTAGCATGTTCGTGCCAAGCGTTTAATGTCCAAGTGTTTAATGATCATAAGACTTTTTAAACTTTTATTTTCATTTTTTAATGTATAAGGCATCTTAATGTTCATATGAATATTTGCTGGCTTTAATCATTTTTTTGTTATTATTTCTTTATTGGCAAATTTTCAATATCTGAATTTTGTGTTTAAAGTGATCAAAGATTTCTAAGCTTAAAAAGGGATATAGAGTTAAAATTGTTTGAAGGTTAAAAAATCGATCAAGTAGACCGTTCGATTGTCGTTTAAATCACATATACTTTTCATTTATACTTTTTTTCTACCTTTTTTTATCGTGCAATCCACTACTTTGTGACAAATACATGTACTTTAAATCCTAAAAATGCTGATGATTGACTTTGTCATCTATAGCTAATTGCTAACATGTTAATATTAATATGAAAATATCTCTAGTACGTAGCGAATACAGGTGTAGATTTAGTCTGTGAATGTTGTTCATGTGTACGGAAAGCGCCGCCAGTAACGTTGAACGTTTTGCCTTTCAGTTACGTCGATTTTTTCATCTCTTTCAGTAATACTTAGTGTGAGTATTATGGGGTGATTCAGAATTTAACATTAATAAATTACAGGAATTTTAACCGCTCTTATACATCGAGAAATGCCAAGAACTAACGTTCAAACAAAAATGTTATACTGGAGTATAAATGTCCTCTTTTAAAAAGCAAACAGAAATTATTGCGAAAACGCCAATTAAAACTTATTTTATGGTTTCCCAAAGTTTATACAGTCAAATAGAAATAACTGAAAAAAAATCATTCTGTTCATTATATCCATCGTAATATTTATTATGTAACTATAATACAATCTGTTTTCGAGATTAGCATTTAGATAGACAAAACACTTCCCAACCCTGTACATGACAAGATAATGCATACGCTACATTGCATAGTACAGTGTATACTAACATTCGCAAACATTATAATGAAACTTTATCCAACATGGCGTCAATATGATATGATCACTTATTATTTTAATCACTATATTATTATATGACCTAAAATATGAACAATTAAGACTAAACGCGCTTCATGAATTATTTCGGCGTGAAACGTTGCAGTTCATATCCTTGTGTATTTTTAGAAATAAAGTTTATTTTTATATTTACATTCTACTTTCAATTCTGCCGGAATTCTCAGCTATTAAACTAGACAGTCAAGATTCATACGCGCATTGTTCAACATTAAATAGAATTCATGAGAAAATGGCTATTATAAAGATATCATAGGCAAAAACATTGGGAATGTAAATATTATCCAATATCAATGACCATATGTCTATTCCAGCAATCATCAGTTTGGATGTATCTTTCGTGTTTGTTTCTATAAATATAGGATTTGACTTGATGCAAGTGTTTTCCTTCCTGTGTTACTTGCATTTCCCGTGAACAATGCCAGCCTGAATTATTCCATTCTTTATTGTCGAACACATCTTAATACATTATACATGTAGAACAAAATTAAGAACATTGCGTCTAATGTTATCTTTTAGTAATTCAAACTTTTTACCTGCCATAACATATATCTTTTCAGTAAATAGAATAACATCGAAGTTTGTAAACATGTCTAGAATTATCAGTGTGTTTATTCCCTTTGGCAATAAAGTTTTCTAAGGTCTTTATATTAAAATTCATTACTGTGAGTTTCTAGGAGATGCAAAATACATGCAAATTCCTTAGACTATTGCGAGATCATGCCGTTGCAGGTACGTTAATTCTTCCGTTTTGTCAAAGAATCTTTGGGGGTCCTATATAGTTCTCAAAGATTGTCTTATCGGGAGTCCTTTAATTAAGTTTTGATTTATAATTCAATGGCAAGTCCCCGGTTTCTGAATGAAAAGGGGGGTATTGTTGACCGAAGAGATAAGACAGAATGTTTATCCAGTATAGAAGAAAATAATCTTTGGCGATATAAAGTGAGAAAGTTTTTACTTATCGGCGCTAGTATTAACACCAAATATGAATGGACATTTTATCGCATTGCAAAGGCCATATGATAAATACTTCAAATTCATCTAGCAAAAATTCGAATCTTTGATCTAGAAGAATTTATTGGCTTGAGATCCTCAATCAGACCACTTTCCTTATAAAATTATTGGGATATATATATCTTATTTCAGACAAGTGAGGTGATAAACAACTGAACATGGACATTTTACATTTAAAGCAATATTTCTTTTCTTCGAAAAATAATTACCACAATTACTGTAAGACACTTAATTATACAGAGGAAATTCTGAACTAAATATTTTCTGAGCTTTACAAGAACCTGTTGATCACATTTTTTTGTGCGAACTTTCTAAGATTCCTCCAGCATAAAACATTGTTACAGGACAACCTAACCTGTCCTAAATATGTTTCTAAAACATGAAATGCACTAGGTAAGGTTAAAATGTTAAGCACATGAAAAAGGATGTTTTAGGACCAAAATCTAAATATACAGAGAACATGACACATTGATTGCTGTATTAATGATATAGTCAGCTTAATGGAAGGTTTGCACCTGCTTCTCTTTAGATAAGAAATGCATTTGTCGACAGATGCTTTTCATCGTATAATTGATAGTCAGAAACGTTTAACTTTTTATGTACATATCGAAGTGTCTCCTCATTAAAACAAGGGTTTTTAAAATGTTCGTTTTTCCAAATACAGTTTGAAAACAATGAAAAGAATTTGGGTTTCATAATATTGATTAACAATGGTTAAAAGAAATGGTTGGAATTGCGGGTTGTTAAAAACTATAATTCTTTATATAGATTTCGCAGTTTTTATTTTGGTTATAGAATACATTAATGTACAATGTACAATGTTCAAATTACAACCCTATGCGTTATATATCTTCTTCAAATAATTACATTTCCATTGTTTTACCTTTTGATGTCTTTACAAACTGCCATTTCCTCATGAATGCGCTGCAACTGTGAATTATGCGTGCATCATCTTGATAAATATAGCACTTCTATTTTAAGCAGGCAATTCCGAAAGAAATGAAAGTAGAATGTAAATATACTTTAGATATGGGTATGGTACATGTAAGTTGTGATTAACCAAATTTTTTTTCTGATATGCTTCATACAGTATGTCAAAATCAGAAAACAGAATATCAAGACCCTCTTTTTTCTAAGGATAAAGCTAAATCTACAGAGCTGATTGTAGAGTAGATTGTTTCGTCTATATACCGTCAGTTAAGAAGTTCGAATTTCTTCTTTTGTTTAAGAGGTGTCAAGATCTTTGAATAGATAACATTCTTCTGTCTCGACTTTTATCAAATATCTGTTACATTCGATTATTATATCGTCAAAATCACACATTTCTAAATACGCAAAGATGCATTTGAAAGGGATACAGTGTTCAATTACTGATTTAAGATATACATTTTTACATGAAATGATACGTTGGGGATTTCCGATGTGAATTCATCTTAAACCTTTCTTGCACGCAGGAAATGGGAGGGATCAAATCTTAAGAAGTTGACAAAAGTGTTTCAAATCAGATTGGTTTCTGCAAAAATTCTTAGTATTGTGGATGGTTGGAAATACCAGAAAAAAGGACCCAAGTGTATCAAATGTCTGTTATGAGACATGCTCTCTATAGTAGACCACAGTCAGTTGTCAATAGACAGGGTAACATAAGGACAGGTGTCCTAATCCTACAACCCCTGTTGTATGGGGACTTAATCAAAGTATCGATTTTCAGGAGATTTAAAACCGATGTATCAATCAGCTGACACTTATTCTATTCCCTGTCTGTCCACCTGTTGGTCATTTTCTTCTGTGATATCTTTCATTCAAATTCTTTTGCCTCTGATGTAAGGTTGCTCTAAGTCCGAGTGATATTTAGATCCTGTTGACAGGTTTATTAAAGCCCTTATGTGAGAATCTTCTATCAGGAGTTCAAAACTGGTGGCAGGCCATGTCAAAGATTGTTCTTATAATGTCAAAGGCGTATGCTGTGTGCTACAAGATTACATGTATATGAGTAATTGGTAACATGTTATGACCAGCTCTCAATCATCTAAGAAAACTGGGTATTATGTGGTATTTAGGTCTTGTTTCATGTATTTGAAGTGATGTTACCTGGGGTACACCTTCAAAGGCAAGTTTACAAAAGTACCTAGCTGATTTTTCTTCCACTGAACATTGCACATAATTTTAACTCACTAAGACCTATTTAAGCTGTTACTTTACACACCCACTTCCTTTCAGCTGTTCATCAGCCAACAGGAAAATGCAAAAATCCTTTCCTTGGACTTCAAAAGAATACAAGTATCCACTGCCTGGGGCGCGTGCCTGACATATCGATTTTCAGAGCTGATCCACTCTAATCAACATTTATCTAAAATTAAAAAGTCAACCCACCTTAATTATGATCCAGCGCAAGTTACTCTAAAACGGGGAGGCTGTTGACAATGTTCCTCATCAAAAGAAGGAGTTTTGTTGTCATGGATTTTCAAGAGGATCCTAATTTACTCAGTTATTACCCTTTGTCTGGAAATTTGAATATTCATACAGTTCAGTGTCTGAAATTTGACACGTTCATCCGACAGATTGTAATTTAGTTTTCTACGTGCGGCAGGTGGCAGAGAGAGGGTTAAGGCATGTGGAGGTTTGGTTCATTCTTTTTCATCATCATTATAAAGTGCACATTTTGAACGAAATTGGAACAGCTACAATATCAGATCTCTAAATAAGCAACATTTTGTTATATACATATAGTCATATATAAACATTGTTAATTAACATTAGTAATAATTGATATTAACTTCTGATGCACATGTATTTAGGGTTGAGGTACATGTATAAATGCCCAAGATCTTTAGTTGATGAGCAAGTTAAATTGAAATTAGAAAGAGCGCTGTGACCAGTGAACAGTTCGCACACATCACCGACGTCACTCTGAGGAGGGTTTATTTGATCTATTTGATCAACGTATGCGTTCATCGTTTGATTCCCAGATCATCATAAATATCTCTAAATCCGGAAATTTGTGTTGCCACTTTAGCCAATTCTCTGTATAAAGCTAGTGAAATTAAAGCCTTTTGTGAGATATTGGCAATAAATTCGGAACATATCTTGAAAACGTCTATGAAAGCATGCAGGGAGATTTGAATGCTAATCTCATCATATTCTATTGACAGTATTGAAAAGGATGCTACATTGCACATCTCTGCCATTTGTTCATGTTATTTATGGGTTGGATGAATGATATGATTAATACCGTATCAGTTCCACAGAGAAACCCCCGTTTTATTCAGTTATTGGGTCATCGCATGATTTGTGGGAATGTGGTTCAAATTTCTGTATTCCCTCACAATATGTTGAAAAGATATTGCTGTTCGCTATACTATGTTTAGATAATTAACTGGAATCAAATCAAATTTGTTACCTCTTTGCATGAAACGTTTATTGATATGATAAAAGCAGATCTAGAGTAACAGTGAATAATTAGATTGATTGATTGATTGATTATATATTCCTTAACGTCCCGCTCGAGAATTTTTCACTCATATGGAGACGTCACCATTGCCGGTGAAGGGCTGCAAAATTTAGGCCTATGCTCGGCACTTATGGCCTTTGAGCAGGGAGGGATCTTTAACGTCCCACATCTGCTGCGGGGCCTCGGTTTTTGCGGTCTCCTCCGAAGGACCGCCCCATTTAGTCGCCTCTTACGACGAGCTAGGGGTGCTGAGGATCTATTCTATATTAAATTAGATAATAAAACATTATTGATTTCATTCGTGACCAGTTCAAATTATGTAAGTATTTGATTTCATGAATCATTCATGTTTAGTCGTTACTTATGTTGAAGCACGTCGAAAATTAAAACAATACTTAACTGTATTTAATACATTATCCGTGAATATTACCACTGGGGAAAAATAGTATAATCTTGCTTAATATGTTTATTATATCAAAATAATTTAGAAATCATTTATCATAATAGGATGTAAATTAGCTTTTGCAGTGGTACGTTGCCTATCATTTCACAGATATCCAGCTGTACACATAGAAGATGAACTACCAGTTTGCATTCTCAGTAACAAGTACATAAGTGTTGAATTTGACCCCCCCCCCCCAATCTCCCTTCTCACACACATACGTACGTACATATTCCTATTTACAATTTAGGACAGTCATTTCAGGTACCGTATTGATCATTTTAAATGGGCGTACACTTTTCTCGTACAAAGTTTCACACAAGTAAAATAGTGGCATTTATTAAATCTACTTAGTTATCATGACCATTGTCAGAAAGCTTTTAAGTAACATTATCAAATTAAAATTTTATGCAAAGATTGTGTTCGTATGAAAATGAACAGGACTTTTAAATTCTTTAATGAAAAAATGACACGCAATTAAATGTACACGATGTACTATTTCACCTAAAATTGTTTAAAACATATTCATTTATAGGTTCACATAAACCAAGGGGAGGATATCATAAAACACTTACTTAAATTTGTTAAAATTTTATAGACAAGAAAAATGACATTTACACGATAATAGATGCATGTTAATTCTCAATGTATACAGTTTTGGTGCAAGGTAAACTCGGCACATGGCGTCCTGAACAATACCTAGCCACGTATCCTTAATTACAACCACCAACTTTATGTTTCTATTCATAAAATCCATCCTTGTTGTCTACACAAAGAGATATGAGCGTTTAGGACATTAACAGGGCCTGTATGAGAAGGATGCATGTTGTTACAGAAGGTTTGTAGACTCTGTCGCAGTTTCCAGTCATGACTTATCGCCTTGTGTGTTCTTTATGAGTCTCTGTCTCTTCTTGTCGCCATCTGACAAATTCATTTAAATGTATGTAAGCTAAGAACTAAGAATAAATATACTTTTTAAAGTAAAGTGATTCATCTACAGTTCTTTAAATTGTCTTTATTTTGTTCTTAATCAGGGGGAGATCTAGATATACCCAATGGCTTTGCACTCAGACTCTACCTTTTCCGAACACAAATTTATATGAACCATATGAAACCTTTAAGGTTTTCTTTCACATGCATTGGAAAAATTGTTAAAATTTAATTTAAGCTATAGCATTTATACGTCTATGTGAAATGTTAAGATATTCCAAACAAAATTGACTTAAAATATTTCTGTTGTAGAATATCGGATTCGATTTACACACAGTAAATTACTTGACTACATAATGATTTACCTTTTGAAACTCAATACAAAACACCCCCATAACATTTCATTTATTGGCTCTATCTTTTATATGAATAATAAAGCACATTCTCAAAGTATATATCGGTCGCACTGATTCTGCTTTCTTTCTACCGTCAATGTCACTCAGAGCAATACAGGCCTAAAATAAAAAAAAAAAAGTGTTTAAACTATTTATTGAAACTATATCCAGTTAATACCATCAAATATTGGACAATCTTGACAATGCAATCAGCATTACAAGTCATGAAGAAATACATATGCATTTTCAATCCACCATCCAAAGTTTGAACAGGAACATCCATCCATCTATTTCTACGACAATGACAACTGTTTATTCTCATAAACTGACAAAATGTACAGTGTAGAGATAAGTTACAAGTAATATACATGTAGTTAGATACATACATGCGTGAGAAACAACGAGGCAATTTTGTTCTAAAGTCAACCACCGGTCTGTGATTGAAGCTAGGGTACCTGATACATACAGCATGAAAACTGTATGTTAAAACAATTGCACTGGAGATGCTGACACCGGTATTAAGTCGAATGTTGCTGGTCTAATAATGCATTAAAATATATAGGTCCGACTTTATTTTCATCAAATTAAAAACGAGAATGCGAACTTGTAATAAAGGTCAATATTAGTTTCAGTCATCTACAGCAATATCACATAAGTAGCAAAAATAAAATCCTATTTTTAAAGAAATAAGTTTTATTCTTCGAAACATACAAGTATACCAGGCCTGAATTTTTCGAAAGAAACTTAAGTTGAAACCTGGATTTGAATCTGAGATTTTGCTCAATTTTTGACTACTAAAATAAAAGAAAACCCAAACTTTAGTTTGAGATTTTTTTTTCGAGAAATCCAAGCCAGATAAAGGTCTGTCGGTACAGCGTGTGTTGCGGATGGGGGGTATTTAAACCTCCATGTAACAAAACTGAGTAACTCTAGTAACGATACCATGTCTACTGACTGCTAGTAATTCACCCTTCAATGGCACTTTGGATAGATAAAATACAGATGAGATGTTTTATCCATATCCTGAGCCATGCTTTATTTAGTTTGCATTATACATATACCGGTATAGATGACACTGAGGGGACGTTGAATGTGTTGCCAGAGCCGTATCAAGATCAAGGGTTGTTTCATTTTGTGTGTTCCTTCGTTATCTTGAGACTGATCCGCAATGGTATAACCTTTTGGTGGTTAAGGATGGTTATAGTATTTCATATTGTATCTCGAAGAAGAAAAAGAAATAGCACATTGACTTGAAGTGAAGGAGCAATATTTGATCCCTCAGGAAAATTATAACCCTGATTTTATTTTTGAGCGATGACATGCTTAAATGTACACAGTAGGCAATGCAAGAAATGTGTTTCATTTCATGACAAAAAGTATTCTGAAAAGATATATCTAATAAGAACAGGACACAAGTCAACTTAGATGTGCTAGTTAAATATAAGGTTGTGTAATTTTCTGTCATTGATTCCTCCATATGATAATATTTTATGAAGGAAACTAATTCTGTCATTATCTAGCAAGACACGTCTTGCATAGATCCTTGAGGATTTTCTGAATTTCAAACAACAAAGGTTCCCTTTGAAATACAATATTTGTTAGAACAGCTAGAGATGATATGAATTATGTTTTGGAAAGAACGTTTTAAAAGTCTTAATGTAAATATTATTGCATAAAGGTAGCCATAGCGCAGATTTTTATTAAGATTCAAAATTTTCGTAGGTGTACATCGAGTAATCCGTAGGTGGGTCGCGAGTTACGATAAGTGTCGCTTAGAAATGACTGTGTCGGAGTTCTGTACATGAACTTTCTGAGTACTTATATAATTTTAAAGTAACTATATGTTTAAGAGTATCAATCAAACATCCTGAACAAATTCAGGCGAGATTAGACTTGCAGACAATTATGATGTACCAGCCGTATTCAGGGGACTTATTTTTCGTTTTATATCGTGATAGAAAAAGAAAAATTCTTTTACAATTAAATGCTTTTTACCCATTATTCGTTATCAAAAATATCTATTTGCAAAACTGGAATTTAAAATAAGAAACTCTATAAATATACAATTGTCATGTATATGTGATTGTGTTCTTCTTACACACAAAGAACAAGCACTTTTATTGATCTTTGATCTCAGAGTTTGTTAACTTTCGTTTTGTTAAACAGTCAATTTAAAGATATAATTACAATGAAATTTTTCAACTTGAAATTATTTCCCCAACAGTGTAGTGGTAACGAGAACTTAATTCATCATTTACTATATTCAGACTTAAAGTCTAAGAGCTGAAAGAGTAAACTATTGATGTCAAGTAAAGAACCTCATTTGAGCATTATGGTAATGTTTGCTTTCTCTGTCTAAAACCCAGACCATTGCTGGGTCCCCAAAGACGAATTACGTTAATACCAATATGCGCTTTACTTTTGTCACTAAATTGACACGAAAATGGAATATTCTATATATTGATATAAATGGGTCATTTTAACCTCAAAGTTACATAATATTTTATATCGGGTTTTTCTCCATTTCAGATCGAAAGTTCAATCCAATGTTCGAAACAAGTAACATTTGATTCAGAAAACACGGGCATTATTTTGCATTTGATGGTCGTACTCAAAACTGAAGTACAATTGTTTCCTCTTATTCAAGGGATAAAAAACATCTTTATCAATGGGCGAAGCCCATTGGTTTACAAGTTGTATTTCTAAACTATTTTCATTTCTTAAAACAAAACTTACATTATAACTACTTTTGAAACTAGGATGGTAACAAGAGAATGCGTGTTAACATTTAGTGTACAGCTCACAGATCTATCATCGTTAGTCACAGATTCAAGCCATTTCACCTTCACCCTTCAGTAAATACAAGTATAGAAAGAACAAGATCAAGAACAGATTACACTAAAAATCCTTTAACAATTTACTTTTGAACATGTTTTTGTTTTGAATGGTTATTTGCAGCTACCATGCTATATACACATATGAAAACGACTTTCATAATTACGATGAAGACATATAGTGGCTTTCTACAGTGATTTCAATTGTTTTTAATTATTGTTCTCAAAATATCTCGATGTTTTAAAAATAAGTAAGTCTAATGAAAAGCTGCAACAACGAAAGAAAAAAATAACATTTCATGCAGCAACAAACGCAACCGCAACAGCAATAATACAAAAATGACCCAATCAATACAAAAGATACCGCAACAGGAACAATACAAAAATGCCCCAATCAATACAAAAGATACCGCAACAGCTATAATACAAAAATGACCCAATCAATATAAAGGATACCGCAACAGCAATAATACAAAAATGACCCAATCAATACAAAAGATACCGCAACAGCAATAATACAAAAATGCCCCAATCAATACAAAAGATACCGCAACAGCTATAATACAAAAATGCCCCAATCAATACAAAAGATACCGCAACAGCAATGATACAAAAATGACCCAATCAATATAAAGGATACCGCAACAGCAATAATACAAAAATGACCCAATCAATACAAAAGATACCGCAACAGCAATAATACAAAAATGACCCAATCAATACAAAAGATACCGCAACAGCTATAATACAAAAATGACCCAATCAATACAAAAGATACCGCAACAGCTATAATACAAAAATGACCCAATCAATACAAAAGATACCGCAACAGCTATAATACAAAAATGACCCAATCAATATAAAAGATACCGCAACAGCTATAATACAAAAATGACCCAATCAATATAAAGGATACCGCAACAGCAATAATACAAAAATGACCCAATCAATATAAAGGATACCGCAACAGCAATAATACAAAAATGACCCAATCAATATAAAGGATACCGCAACAGCAATAATACAAAAATGACCCAATCAATATAAAGGATACCGCAACAGCAATAATACAAAAATGACCCAATCAATATAAAGGATACCGCAACAGCTATAATGCAAAAATGACCCAATCAATATAAAGGATACCGCAACAGCAATAATACAAAAATGACCCAATCAATATAAAGGATACCGCAACAGCTATAATACAAAAATGACCCAATCAATACAAAGATACCGCAACAGCTATAATACAAAAATGACCCAATCAATACAAAAGATACCGCAACAGCTATAATACAAAAATGACCCAATCAATACAAAAGATACCGCAACAGCAATAATACAAAAATGACCCAATCAATATAAAGGATACCGCCACAGCAATAATACAAAAATGACCCAATCAATATAAAGGATACCGCAACAGCAATAATACAAAAATGACCCAATCAATACAAAAGATACCGCAACAGCAATAATACAAAAATGACCCAATCAATACAAAAGATACCGCAACAGCTATAATACAAAAATGACCCAATCAATACAAAAGATACCGCAACAGCAATAATACAAAAATGACCCAATCAATACAAAAGATACCGCAACAGCTATAATACAAAAATGACCCAATCAATACAAAAGATACCGCAACAGCTATAATACAAAAATGACCCAATCAATATAAAGGATACCGCAACAGCAATAATACAAAAATGACCCAATCAATACAAATGATACCGCAACAGCTATAATACAAAAATGACCCAATCAATATAAAGGATACCGCAACAGCAATAATACAAAAATGACCCAATCAATATAAAGGATACCGCAACAGCTATAATACAAAAATGACCCAATCAATACAAAGATACCGCAACAGCTATAATACAAAAATGACCCAATCAATATAAAGGATACCGCAACAGCAATAATACAAAAATGACCCAATCAATATAAAGGATACCGCAACAGCAATAATACAAAAATGACCCAATCAATACAAAAGATACCGCAACAGGAACAATACAAAACTGACCCAATCAATATAAAGGATACCGCAACAGCAATAATACAAAAATGACCCAATCAATATAAAGGATACCGCAACAGCAATAATACAAAAATGACCCAATCAATACAAAAGATACCGCAACAGCTATAATACAAAAATGACCCAATCAATACAAAAGAAACTGCGAATATTGCTGATTTTTTTAAAATCTGAATCTGATTTTCGAACTATTTCAAAAAGTAATACTCTGATGATACATATATGTGTTCTGGGATTTTTTTGGTGGGGGGAGGGGGTCGAACATTTACAGTTGGGGAAATGTTCTAATGATTCAGTCAGCCTATTTTACGCAGGATTATAAAACGTAACTCACAATAATAATATATTGATGTCGACTGTTAAAGTTATATCAAGCTTGAGAAAATATTTACCATAGCTTTTCTGCGCCCTATACTTATAATTTGAGCACAAATAAAATTCCCATGCGAGCATTTTCTGTCAAAATTTCCCTCTCCATTGATTCTCTTCATAGACTTTGATTTATATCAAATAAAATAACCTCTACGCGTATCTGGAAGTTTGGCTGACTGATTTAATTTCAGACACGCAGTTCTAGTGTTCTAATAAGATATACGGCAAAATCTGATACAACGTTCAGTTTATCGAAACTTGTTCTAATGTGATAAAGTTCAGTGATCAAATATATCTTTGTTGTGTCTCTTCAGTAACAATACATTATGGTTCTGTTGAATTGTTTTTATTACTGTGACCTTATACCATATTGCAAATGGAAGGGCGTGAATAGACTAGGGTTACAGCCTGATACATCATGTATCCATAATTCTACACGTACAGTAGCTTAGTACACTATTGAATATCAATTTCTGAGTAATTAAATTATACATTTATTTTTGTTTTTATCAATATTATTGCGTGACATCAATATCTGAACTATCTGCAGAACCATGGCTCTGCATAAAAAAAGGATATACCAGTGAGATTTAATTTACGGTGCCATTTTTTTCTGCGCCCGATTAACGTCTTATTTCTCCGTATTTTACGTCGCCGCTTAACCATTTCACTATCAGAGAATCCCTATTATATATCCTCGCTACTGCAGTGCCAAGACATACTTTCATCAAAGTATGATTCGAACAGGGGCATTATCAGGGCAATATCTATAATGTCTTGGATGAAATAATTCCAGTGTAAACATTGAACTAAAATAATTCAACTGCAGAAATGTGTATAAAATAGTTGAAACATATGAAAATAGAGTCATATGGGTTGATTGATTGTATATTGTTTTACATCCCGCTTGAGAATTTTTCACTCATATGGAGACGTCACCATTGCCCGTGAAGGGCTGTAAAATTTAGGCCTATGATCGGCGCTTACGGCCTTTGAACAGGGAGGGATCTTTATCGTGCCACACCTACTGTGACACGGGGTCTCGGTTTTTGAGGTGTCATCCGAAGGGCCGTCCCATTTAGTCGCCTCTTACGACAAGCAAGGGATAGTGAGAGCCTATTCTAACCCGGGTCCCCACGGGGTGAGTCATACGGGGACTCAAGTTGACTGAAAACCTAACATAGCTATTGTGTGAATTCCTTCTTAATTCTAGCCCTGCTTATATTTGAATTGCAATCATTTCCATTTTAGTGCAATAAACAATGCATCAAGATATACATGTGGGGCTTATACAGCGGGTGTAACGGGTCAAAAGATGCTTACTGCTCCTGCGCACCTAACACCATCTCTGATGTTTGGCCTACTAAACAGTTTTTGTAATCTTTATGGTATTCATGAGATAGATCACTGCTAGTTACCTTCACTTTTTCATGTGAAGTTTTTGAAAATTAATTCTTTCCAATACTCTGCAGCTATTTAATGATATGATTTACTTGTATATATATATATATATATATATATATATATATATATATATATATATAAATGTCACCAACACTCAATGTTTTCAAGCAACAAACGGAAATATATGAAAAACAATGTTGATTAAATGTTATTGCTATATCGATTGTATGTGTATATGTATGCGTATTATAATACGTTTATTGTCAAAAGTTCCTTGAGGAGGAAATAGTGCTTGCAATAGCCATGTTACCTTCGGTTGAAATAAAATATTATCACTATCATTATTAATATATGATGATTGTCAGCTAATGACAAAATTATATACTATTCCAAAAAAGTAGGGGATACTGTATTTTGTGATCAAAACGATCACATATACAATGGGATACGAAACCATGTTGTATAGTTCCTTAACGAGGAAGCTTTTCCAAAGAAATTCATCACCCAAACACATTAATCATACTCTCACGATCTGCACGGGATGCTACTGATGATCAAGGGTGTTGTGCCACAAATTTGCATGCCTCTGAATTGGAAGGTTAGAGTCATTCTAAAGGAAGATTTTGAATAGAAAGCATCAGATGATCAGTTGTTGAAGTCGTTAATTAAACAGAGACTATGCGCCATCTAACACAGGATGAGAGGTTACGTGCCCTTGGCATGCTACAGGTTGGCACAAGACAAGTCACTGTGGCATGGGCAATGAATGTTTCCCAGTCTGTTATCAGCAGATTATGGTCCAGACATCGTGCTACAGGGTCTGTTCAGGATAGATCACGATTCGGTCGACCAAGGGCCACAACTCAGGTTCATCACAGATTCATCCACACTATTGCCTTGAGAAATCGTCTGGTAACAGCAAATCAGATAAGGTCTCAACTTCAAAGGGATACTGGCTTGGTAGTGAGTAGCCAGACCATCAGGAATCGACTGCACAGATTTCACTTACACACCCGATATCCTCGTGTCACTTCCTGTTTGAGGGATCGTCACATTAGGGCCTGACTACAATGGTGTCGTCACCATCAACGCTGGGATCATCGCCGATGGAACCACGTAATGTTCTCAGATGAGTCGAGGTTCACTGTAGACTTCCTGGACACACGAAGGAGGGTTTGGCGCCGACGTAACGAACGTTTCCATGACGCTAACGTCATTAGACATGATCGGTATGGGGTGGATCTGTAATGGTGTGGAGAGGCATCACTGTTGCCGACAGAACATACTTACATGTTGCTGGACGTGTCATAGGACAGTACTACCGGTACAGAATCTTGGTACCCCATGATTTGCCGTTTGCATGTCGTTATGGTCGCTGTTTCATTTTTCAAGATGACAATGTCAGATGTCATAGGACCAAGATCGTTACAGATTATCTCCAACAGCAGAATATCACCACATTACCATGGCCCGCACTCAGTCCGGACCTTTCCCCCATCGAGCATGTCTGGGACATGCTTGAACAGCGGCTACGCCAACGTCAACAACCTCCTGCTAATGTCCAGGAACTTGCTGCAGCATTGCAACAGGAATGAAATAACCTTCCCCAAAATGACCTGGGAGTCTCGTTAGGAGTATGCCACGCCAAATTCGAGCTTGTCTGGCCAACCAGGGGGTTTTACCCACTACTGAATATGTTTCACAATGATGGTAAATTTGCTGTGTGACCATATGTTGGTGTCGACCCTTATTCTGGAAAATCTGTCCTTTTCTGACTGTACACAGGGTTTCGAATAAATTGACAAATGTTTCCTTATTGTTTTTCTGTCATTTGTTTCCTTCCTGACCCCTTGTAAATCCAATATCCCCTACTTTTTTTTTAATAGTATATGTTTCTATCAGCAAAGATGTAGTGTATTCACATAATCTTTTACTAAATACAGTGTACAGACTAGTCCAATTATTTCAAAAAAAGTTTAAACTTTATTTTGCGACGATTAACAAATAAGTTCTACAGTTATGTTACTGCTTCTCTGGAGGAAACCCATGTGTCTCAATGGACGACCACAATACCATCTCGCATACAATTACTGCCGATCCAGAGGATCGAACTCGCTTAAATACTGAACTACCTGTTATATTGAAGTAAAGATAAGTCCCCAGTTACATTATTAATATAGTTCAACATTTGTGATACTGAACGTTGGCTACAATGAACAATTCAGGTCGATCCTCCGAATTTCAATATATTTTGGCATCTATGTGATGCGAGTATGTTCACTTAAGATGCTGTTATCGAAGGATTGCAAAAACTTTGAATTGCTCCCCAGTTACTTCCTTTGTGTAGATATAATTTGAGTGCCCCTGATTCAGTAATCCTTTCCCAATTATAGATTGGTTTCTTCTATTTTATGAAGAATTTTATTCAATATCTGAATTTCAAAAAAGCTTATGTATATTTAATATTTCAGGTTACACCCGTTTAACTAATGGTGCGGCCAATACCGAAAACAATGACTTTGATGGTAGTAATGAGCACCTCGCCTAACGAGCGGTTTATTCTGTACATTTGAAAAAAAGACATTTGATGTATAAATTCGGATTTGATTTCTGCTCCTCTCAGGCTCAAGACCATATTTATTTGATCTGTTTGTATCTCCTTGACCTCTGTATCTCCTGTGGTCAAGGTCATATGTTGATTTCGTGGTTGAATTTTGTCCTTGGCCTTTGTTTTTCCCAGGGCTCAAGGTCATTGCTAATTGATGTTGACTTTGATGTGATATTTTGGGACTTGTCATTTGTGTGAGGCAGCCCACAATTTTTTTTAGAATTTTGATTTGTTTGCTTTTGGTACTCTATCAATCGTGCCCTTTTTCGCCAAATTAAATATATAAACAAATATTAGTTGTGTCTGTTTGCATTTTCTGGGATAACTAATGCTTAGTTTTGCGTTATAACATTTACTATCGAAAAATAGCAGGATCACAAGGTGTTTCCGAAAAAATTGTAACCTATATTCTACTGGTGAGTAATGAAACTTGTTAATTTATCATTCTAAAATTATGTTAACTCATAAATTATTATTCAAAATTGTTTAGTTTCATCCCAGTACAAATTGTTTAATAAATTGTTAATGTCAATTATCCTTCCTACAATCTTGATGAGATGATGTGTTAAAATGTGAAATTTGAGGAGTTTTATAGAAGTTTTGTGTCCCAAAAGCCGTAAAACCCTCACTAATAAGATATAAAAACATCAGACATCTTGATATTGCGCAAATCATGACGACATCGTGTACAATCATTCATAAAACCATGTCACATCAACTCATGTTGACCAGATGATTAATCTGAAAATCATTCAATGAAAAGGTCTATTTCAGGAGATAGGGTTGTCATGTTAACAGCCCTGCTACATTTATAAATTAAGAGGAAAACATAAAACTAAAGGAAATATTTCATGTCTTTTTAAAAGTACACATCTAAGTGATTCATGAGATTGGATTGATACTAGACAGAGAATGTCCATTTGAATAGATAACAATCACCTTTAACTGTGCAGAAAACAAATGTCTACATATTCAAAAATTATACAAATTCATTGAAATTCATGTTGATATCCATTCTCTAAATCAGATATCGCTTAAATTGATTGGAGAATCTCTTTTATTACAGATTTTGCTCTCTCTCTGCTTTGATTATGAGGATTTCTCGCAGGAAAGGATACGTCTTTTATCTTCATCATCTAAATATATCTATTTCTGAAATCAGTGAAATCCTATTAACTAAAACATCTTTTACTTAAAGAGAGGCATCTCGTCAAGACCTCAACAAAAGGATACGTATAATTTCAATTTCCGCATTGGATATTCACACCTTTCGGACCAAAGGAACGGATCCAGACCGTTAATGAAAAACAGTACATTAAAAATTAAGGAGCCGGTTCTAAAATATAAGCAACTTCAACAGCCACACCACACTCAAAGAAGGAAAACATTCAAAATTTCCCCCATCAGCCTCTACTGTTTATCTTACGAAACTTGCAGTTGGTCATTAGTGAGGCCATCTTTTCGCATTACCTCGTTTAGCAACGTTTGATAAAGGTCTTTCGAACCTAAGAAACACAAACTGTACTTTCAGTTTAAGTTTAATTCTGCGAGAAACCTGAATGTTTGACTCAATCTGAGTCATCCTTTAATGGTATCATAGTTGACCTCGTTTCTCTGGGATAACTTATAGGGGGATGATGTACTGCTTCTTATGTTTCATTAATGAGTTTCCTCTGGTACACTGGGAGATCGGGTTCCGTTCTCGATCACGGCGCCGCATCGAATCTAAAATGTTTAATATAGTTATTGACTCTTCCTTGATTTTCACTGAATTAAATGACGTATGCAATATCGGCTGTTATTTCATCAGTCTTGAAATTCCGCGAGTTCATGGTCCCGAGACGACATGATGATCTTGGAGTCATTCTATGTAGCAAGGCCTGTGACCCAATTCGCAAACGTATATCTCAAATTTAGGACTACTACACAGTGTTTGCATGCTGGAGATCTATGTTTTGATTAGATCTATACTAGTGATTAATTTTGAAACATTTATCAAACTGACAGAATTTGATTTTAAGACCATCAAATGGACTTTCGCAATGTTAACCTCGCGGAAATTTCCTGATTAACAGCATTGTATTTCCATATACAACTAGAAGTCAGTATTACTTACACTGTGTAATCTAGTTACTGTTTTCTAATAGGTATGGGGTGATCTTAGACCATTCTAAATGAGCTGTGTTGTAACCTTTCAAGGTTACCAGAGGTTTCATTTGCTCGGTGGTCCACCTGTCGGAAAATGTAAAAGAAATGCGCGAAAATCTGCCGGATGTTGACGGGCTTTTAAAATGCTAATTACTGTAAGCATTGCTCATAGGCAAACAAAACGATGAGAACTGGGAGGAAATTGGGATCTTTTAACAATATATACACTGGTGCCGAAAAACAAAGCGCCCACTGCTGTATACACAGAGTTTTCAGACAATGAAAGTTCTCAACATTAATAATAAATTGTCGGTAAACTTCACATAGACCTTCCATTATGTTTTTATTTGTGCGCCTTTTCCCCCTTTTTTTTATCGACCACATATATTTATTTCCTTATTCCTTTATTTCTTCAGAACTTACCCTCCACCCCCTCCCCCATCTTCCAAAGCCATTAGTTTTTTTAAATTGTTAATTACAGGAATTTTTTGTGCATCATTATGACTTATTTTCAGTCTCTCGTGGTGTTTTTCGGTATCTGGTCATACTGATAGAATATGTTACTGAGATTTTTCTGAACTCTTTTTGTTTTGATACTTCATGATATATTGAACGCTAAAACAATTTTTTATGACGTTGTAAAATGTTCTGGCCTCAACACCATGAAATGAGAAGAGATTTAAGTTAAAATTTTATTACTTATAACTTAAGATTATTTAGAAGAAAAAAAAGCATGCCAGGCCATGATAAGCGAGTCTAACACGACTAGAAATTTCTTTGATACAGTTTTAGTTTCTTCTTGTTCTAACGTTCCAACCGTGATGCGCCGAAATCTTGCGCAATTTTCGTCCCTCACTCCGAGCCTCAAGACCATAAACTGAGAATAGATTGAAGTCTAATTTCGAATCCAACTAACGTTTGAAGTAATTTTCATAAACAAATAAATTATTCAGCAAATGTTTGTATTTGAATTTTTTATAAACCAATAAGTTTTTATATATCTGTAGTGAATAAATTTTAAGATACAAGTAATCAAAATTGTGACATAATTTTATTCTCAGTTTATAGTCTTGGGGCCAGAACATTTTGAAAATAAACTGCATGGGATATATATGATAATTAATAGCGTTCCGTCCACTGCGGGTAATTATTAAAAGATATGTCTACTTAAACTGAACTAAATAAATAGGTGTAGCATTCAGAGGTGAAGGCTGGGACTTACATGAACAAGATATGCCTTGATCATAAACATTTCATCACGAATCCACAGCAACCGACATAGACATTTTGTAAAATGGGAGGAACTTTTTAAAACGTTTATACATTGTGTGTCATTGAATTCCTTCCTGTTTTCCCCTTCTTTCTTTCTTTTTACACGTAACACATTCAACACAAAAGGTTCTATAAACTAAGCATGAGCAATTTTTCTATCTGTTGTGAAAATATTATTTAATCTAGAGATTCATAATACAATCAATGTTAGCTACATGATGACATCATTTTCATTTAATCTCTCTCTCTCTCTCTCTCTCTCTCTCTCTCTCTCTCTCTCATACATACTAGATCTTCACCTGACGTTACTTAATTGGACAAAGTAGTACCTTCGCTTGGTCAATTATTTGGCTGTCCCTATCTTGAATTTTATAGAAACCACAAGTATTCTCAAATATTGGTTTTTCATTAACACACAAGACCACCCTCCTGGACCACAATATCCACAAAATCTTTTATTTACTGTTTTCAAATTCCCCTCACAAAACCAGTATATAAAGACCTGCGGTCATATAACCAATTAACAAATCAACATTACACGTAGTGTACCTGATAGACTACAGTCGTATCATTGTAAGCGCGTTCCCTTCAGGTGTACAACTAAAATCAAATTCAAGTTCAATCATCTTTAAAATATCAAGTTCGATCAAAAAATAAATTTGATTTAAAAAGGCCTTATTTTTAATGTTGTTTTCAGGGGTGTGTGTGGAGTGGGGTGGGGGTGTGTGGGGTGTGTGTGTGTGTGTGGAGTGGGGTGGGGGGTTGAAAACCTCTTAGTCATTGGATAGGCTCATAAAATCTTTTCATAAGGTGACAGTCAGAACAAAGTAATGAAATTTGAAAAGGGTTTAATTATAATTCAAGTCTTTCAGTTTGTTTATTTATTTTTTTTTTTCATTTGTGAAACAACAAACAACATAACGTCACAATTGGGGGAGGGGGAGTCAGAAGATGACAAAGCCGGGGAAAGCGGGGGGGGGGGGGGGGGATCCACAGGCGCTTGCCTGATATTTTTCATAATAAGTTATAATGGTTTTCAAATACACATGAATTAGTATGGAGTATATGAAACTCTGGGTTCTGAGGATGACTTCCCGTTCTCTATGTAATGTTTGCTTCCTTTGTTCATACATATTTATGAAATGCTGACTTCCTCATAACATTATTGCATTCAATATTATCCGTCTTCCGTTCCGTGTTTTAGTAACACCCCAAGTGATTGAAATTCTGAGTTTGTTACATGATCCCGGGGTATAATTCTCAAAAATGATTTCAAACTTTAAAGCAATATTAACAACATACTTTAAACTTTAATATCAATAAAAGTTACATAAACCCATCAGAGAAATAGATAAAAAAAAAAGGAAGGGGGGGGGGGGGGGGGGTCTGCTAGTTGGTGAATATGTGGTTGTCGATAACGAATATGGCACTCTGATGATAGTAAAGTCTTTAAGGCGTGGATATTTTCTTTTAGATATCTAACTTGTTGAAACATTAAATTTTTTTTGAAATACTTACATTCATTAATTACCTTCAATATGTCACTTGCTTCTAGTCATCCCATCAACCAGAACATCTTTATATTATCTCAGATAAGGAAGATGGAGTATATTTACACTGTTCACCCGTGTGTCCGTACACATCTTATAAAATGGTCCCTAATACTAACGATAATAGATACAGTTAATAAAGCTGTTCAACGAATATGTTAAATAGATTACGGAATGAAAAGGTGCATATAGTGTGATTCAATTTCTAGTTCTTTAGACCTGGAAACCATGAAAAATACACGAACCCTTTACTGCCCGTGATTAACAGATTACTACAGTCGTGTCTTTTGGTGTTAGATGCATTCTAATTCTCTGTTTGAAATATACTTGTTCATGATGTTATTGATCTTTTAGCCTTTGTTTGCATGTTTTTTTGTTTTTATTTCATTATATCCTTTTGATGAGACCAGTTATTTTATTGCATGTTGGTAAGGAGAATATGCAACTTTAGCCACCCAAGAATATTGTAGGGGTTTATGAATAATATGATGTGAGTGAATAAAACGTTATATGACCATGATTGTGTGACTGATTCGCAAAATGTTGATTGGTAAACAATTCAGCTTCCCTCTTATGCTGTTAAACGACTAGTCATGTTTATCATTTGTCAACATGAAATATTACCTTCCTAGCACAGTGTGGTCTAAATTGTCCCATTCACACTGAGTTTATTACAGAAATCTACCGCAAATCTTCTCCACATAGTCTTTTACTTGTTTACATGTGATCTGTTCATCTTTATCTTTTATCTGATAATTGCAAAACACAAACACAGATTCTAGATATTTGTTGAAATTGTAGACATAAAAATCGCGTTTTGTAGATTTTCACGGAAGGTTGAAAAACAATATTGTTTATATCGAACCATCTAAAGAGTCATTTGCATGGATAACGTTACGGACTGTTCTTAGACGTATTAATCTTCTAAATATGTGAAACTTGGATACCATCAATATCATATTTTACAAGATAACGTAGAATAGGTCTTAATTCTAAGTACGAGTAATCAATAGGCAGGACTTAGTCTAAAGTTTATCGAAATAATTTGATTGTATTTTTCTTCTTCTAAATTACACCATCTGCATTTGTTATATTTGTATCTAGTTCAGTTTCTTTGGTTTAATAAATCATACTACCGTTGAAATGGATTCCACGATAAATTCTTGAATATCAGTGAAAACTAGCGCTTATATTCATATTGCAGGTGTTTGCTGCAATTACTTCCAAAGAACTGTCCTTTACGTTAGATACACTACAGAGGAGCGTTGAATATTGCTGTTTTATTCTGTTTTATTCTGCAGCATTCTGTTATTCATCTTACCTTCAATAGAAAGTTCTTCTGCAATCTTTAATCATCAAAACCACCTTTGGTACTGCATCATGGGCGTTTTTATTAAGCAATAATAATAATAATTAAAAAAAAACCCATGAAAATTATTTCTATGCACAACTGACACCATCTGGTGTCAAAAATAATTGAATATACAAGGACCCTTCAACCATTAAAGAAGAAGGGTCTTTTTCACCCTCATGAAGTCTATTATCCATTAGATCAGATATCAATTTCTTCGAGGTTTAACTACCTGGATTTTCCTATTCTGATGTAACCTCTGCCTTGTACTGATCTTTTTCTCGTGTGAATATTGGAAAATATGTAGATGACACCTCAGGATTATTACTGAACTAAACGTGGCAAATAGACAAATCAACCCAGTTTTTTTATTGTATAAAAATTATAATAATATGTGTCTAAGTGAAATTTATGGGAGTATTTATCATGTAAAGGGTGGTTTAATTGCTGAAAGTAGGTTTTCAGCAGTGTGGTTTTTTCAGATACACAAATTATGTAATCTATTATCTTCTACTGTTTACTAATACATGTCATGACAAGACATCCGCCGGGAGAGATCTGAATTTTTTCCTGTTTGTTTGTGGAAATATCTGCCTTATATGTATATCTGTTACCTGCTCTATTCCTAAAAAAATTAAATCATATCATTACAAAAATTAAAATCTTAAAGGTTTTTAAAAACTTGAAAATTAGTTACCTAATACTAATGGTTTTCTTTAGATTTTGATAATGGAAATAGTAATTTTGATTTCATAATTAATTAGCTTCTGATCTCTCGATCCCTTTCTCCTAGAATCGAATGTGCATTTTTTCAGAAATTATATCGAACACATATGGGAACACATCCAAAGAAAGATAACTCTAATGTCTCAGTTGTTGTAAAAGGTTTTACAAATACCTGTAACACAAATTTCTATTTGAAACCATCTTTTATGATACAAACTCTTTTGATGTGACATGTTTGATAGTACAATTCCGTTTTTTTCACCTATAAATCTAAACCAACAATACTGCGGTTCGGGAACCACATATACAGCAAGTGCAGATAAAAAAAGATAAGCATAATACAGTTTCATATTCATTTTAAGACATGAGAAATACTTTGTAATTGATTTACTAATAACTCTAAAAATGCTGGATCGATAGTGAAAGTATCACAACCACTAATGATAATTATACCCATTAACAGTTCAAGGTCACCCAAGATCAATATCTTGTGTGCCCCCTAGGAGCACCAATGACTGCCTGACAATGCCTTCTCATGGACGCAATCAAGTCTCTAAAAAACGTCTCGGAATGTTGTTTCATCCGAACTGCAGAATTGGGCCAGTTGTTGCAGAGTCTGAGCTGCGGTTGTCTTTGGCGGATGCGCCTATCCAGTTCCTTCCTACATGGGGTTAAGAAGAACCTGGATATTGTGTCTTTGCAGAACATCGCGTGTTAGATGAGCAGTATGTGGTCTGGCGTTGTCATGTTGGAATAGTGCTCCGGGATGCTGCATTGTTGGAACCACGTATGGTTGTATGACTTTATCAATATGTACCACTGAGCCGTAAATGTACCCAGTATGTGAACCAATGCTGTTCTCCCTGTAGAGGATATTGCTGCCCACATCACAACATTGCCCCTTCAAACCGGTCAGCCTCCAGGATGCAATTTTGCACAAAATGTTGATTTTGGCGCCTATACACTTCCATCAGGTCTCTGCAGTAAAAAAAAAAAAGAAAAAAAAGAAGAAAAAAAAAGAGATTCATCGCTGAATCAAATCGCCGCGGCTATACTCTATGAGTCTGAGACCATGGAAGTAAGTTCTAACAATGTTGTGGAATCAGAACAATGCTATGAACAAACCTTATTCCAGCACTCCTTAGTTGATTGTAAACAGTCTAATCTGATATTCTGCAAAACCGAGGAATATCAGGTGCTGTAAATGACGTTGACGAAGATGACGCAGTCGGATGAAGCGATTCTGTGTTGCAGACGCCATGCGTGGTCCACCTGATCTATGACGACCATTAGTTGAACCATGCTGTTTGTATCTACTTCAAAGGCGAGACATGGTGCTTTGTGCAAAATTGAAATCTCTTGCAACTGAAAAATTGTGACACACCTGTTTTCAGTTGCTAGTTGGTTGCGCTGAGCATCATTCAGACACGGTATTTCTCTAAAAGCGGTTACGTTTAAAGACAACGTAATTAAATATTAAAATCATTTGATACACTATTGGTGCGTGAATCATATGCATTAGGAACTTACAACAATCTCAAGTTACAGAAACTGATTTAAACACGGTTTATTGTCTTCAAATTCTATAGAATATCTAGTCAGTAAACAATAGTGTTAGATGTATAGGAAGTAATCAGGCGACTCATTCTAGACCAAAAAATATATGGAAAAAATTATTTGATAAGATTCAGAGATTTTGTTTTTAGATCAGTTATATTTGTAAGGAGACTACTGACACTTATCCACAGGAAGACGTTTTTACCTGCAAGTTCCATTGGCTGGTCACGGAAAGAGAGTAACATGGCAGACGTGGGCTCAGATCCCTGAGTGTACCACCAGCGGAAGTACATGAATCTGGACATGGTGAGCTGATCCTGTTCCGGTTGACCTTTCCGTCACATTCGTTGATGTGTCATTTTTACTTTTAGTCTTTTGGTCTTCTGGTTGAAACACGGAATTGTTTCATCTATCTCTCATAAAATAACCAATTGAAAATACGGGATATATAATCACAAAATATATTCAGGATTTATTGATCGATTGATTGATTGATTATATATTGTTTAACGTCCCTCTCGAGAATTTTTCACTCATATGGAGACGTCACCATTGCCGGTGAAGGGCTGCAAAATTTAGGCCTATGCTCGGCGCTCAGGGCCTTTGAGCAGGGAGGGATCTTCGTCATGCCACCTCTGCTGTGACACGGGATCTCGATTTTTGCGGTCTCATCCGAAGACCCCCCCCCCCCCATTTAGTCGCCTCTTACGACAAGCAAGGGGTACTGTGAATCTATTCTGACCCGGATCCCCATCGATTTTAGGTCACTTAAATAAACTCGAGTGACCTATTGCAATTGTCAGCGTTCGTTAATATTTGAACATTTCAAACTTCTTGATAAGTGTTATTCCAATTCTTTTCATATCCTTGGGACAAGAGAGACATAAAGTGTGAATTTCATGACTCCTGCATCCCTGGGGCCTTAGGGTTGGTGTAAAAATTGACCAAATGTTCAAAAATGTTCTCTGCAACCTCACATCTGAAATGTGTAAAACATTTAAATAACATCTTCTTTTTTGCTATTGATACTAAATTAAAGCTAAATGGGTATTTAGGAAAAAAACCCAGGTAGTCCTATACCGAAATTGTAAATTTCATGATCCCAGGGGTAGAGGTTTTCGTATCAGGGTGGGGCCAAAATGAACATTTTTAATTTTTTCCTTCCAATTCTTTTCAAATTGGGTATGAAATATATTTGGGACAATGGGGACAAATTGTAAATTTCAGGACTCTTGCACCCGTGGGGCTTAAGGACGGGGCAAAACTACCAAAAATTGATTAAGTTTCAAACCTTATCTTCTCTAGAATCGCATATCTATAAAAAAAACTAAATGGAAGGCCTCTTCAAAATTGTAAATTTCATGATTCCTGGGGTAGAGATTCGGACTCCAGGGAGGGTCCAAAGTTGTATATATAGTGCATATATGTAAAACATTTAATTAATATCCTCTATAATGCTTTTTATACTAAACTGAAATTATTGATTGTTTGTTGTTTTCCGTCACACCCAACAATTTTTCAGTTATCTGGTGGTGTCCAGTTTTTTTTTATTGGTGAAAGAGAGAACCCAGATACAATGTACTCGGTAAAAGACCATCGACCTTCCGAAAATGAACTGGCAAACTTTCTCACATATATCGGCGCGAACGAGAATCGAACCCGCGCCGACTAGAGGCGAGACGCCTTGTGATGTTGAGCACGATGCTCTGAACACTCGGCCACGAAGGCCCTAAATTGAAATTAAATAGATATTTAGAAGGAGTAAATACATATAGTCTTCTACCAAAAACCCCAGGGTTAAGGGTTTGATTCCAGATGGAACCAAAATTATCGTTGTCATCATTGTCTTTATCATTTGAAAGACGTCTTGATGTTTGGCGATACGGTATGAAAACTAAATGCATATTTAAGGAAAGCAAAAAGGATGTACCCGGTACGAAAACAGTGAATTTCACAACATCAGAGTTTTTACTGTAGGACGGTCCAAATTAGTCATATCGTGTTAATGTTATATATATATATATATATATATATATATATATATATATATATATCATATCATATCATATCATATCATTTAAAGTCTTTCATCAGTATATGTACTTTCAGGAAAGCATTAAAGTTTTAAGAATACATCTTGTTTTATACTGTTGCTGAAGATTAGAATTTAGCTTAGATATACAGAAAAAAGATAATTTTTCTAGATTTCAAAGCCCTTGTGGCTAGTGATACTTTTAGCTAATACTCAGGTGACCTGTAAGGCCTCTGGGCCTCTTGTTCCTTTTATGACAGAGAACAGCATATAACACACATGCCAACACACCAACAACAACACACCAAAGTGTTATTCATTTTCAATATCATCACTATATTAAACACAAGGACAATAAATAGATTTTAGAAATTAAATATTCACATGGTTTATAATTAATATAAATCATTCAATAAAACAAATAAAAATATACAACACTACATCATTTTGTTTATTATTTGTTATAACCGTTTATCACAGACAAATTCATCTTCTCAAGTTGCATGATTTCACCACTCTATCACGTGATAACGGCTAGCAAGGAACGAAGGGATTTGCACTTTCTCCAGAAACATATTGGAACATAACTGGCGGGCAAGCTGTAAAATTTAGGAAAAAAATTCTAAACTTTATTTTTTACTAAGTTTTAAATATACACGTTTTACATCTGCCTCTCGTTGTCACAAGAGGGTAGAAAACGTCCGTCAAAATGCATCCATAGCGTGCGTAACGTCAACGTCTGTGGGATTTTTCTCCGGTACGTAAGTCGTCATGTACTATATTAAACTAACTTATGCGTGGTCGATATTTAGCTGGATATTTGTTTTGACGTCGTTATCCCCGAGAAACATACTTTAATTAAGGAAAATCTATATTTGGATGAATGTACATGTAAATAACAACGTATTATATTCTGTTGTTGAATACAATCATATCGTTTCTGATCGTATCGCTTCATTATTCTAACCGACTGAAGTTGCTATAATATAGTGCATGGCGACTTATGTACCGGAGAAAAAAACCCACACAGGTCCAAGTGAGGAATCTTTTTGAAAACAATAAACTGATTAAATACCATTTTTTATAAAGCAAGATAAAACAATATTTGGATGTTAATGATGTAACTGTACTTCAATGATATTCTCAGTGTAATAATATTTACCACAAAACTGGTGCCAATGCACTCTATAAAAATCCCAGACTTTGTTCCCCTTAGTACAGAGTTTCCTCTGAAATACGAGACAGGAGAATACTTCGGGATGGACTTGCAGTTAGTCATCACCTGTAAATGTATTGAAATGAGGAATTTGTAATATCTCGAACTTAATCGCCATCGTAAGAAGGGCAATTCCTAGAGCAAATTTAAAGCGGTTGACAAATAAAGCCAAATTCCTTATAAATATACATTTGCAATTTCTTGAACAGTATGGTCTTTTACATCTGTTTTCTTTGCTGCTGTCACTTTCATTTCATGACCAAAAAGTGATACAATTAATCTTTTTCTTCGTATTTTGAAATCTCTATCTAAATCAAGCTTATACATGCAGACTGCGTTTCCAGTGATTCACGTCCGGTGCTTTGCAGAATGCCATGACGACGCCCTCTTCGTCTGCTACGGCAGATAGTGGACAATGGCGGGAATCGGCATTGAACACGGTTGACCTCTGGGATATGCCAATCTCAAGTCGCTGTCCGTCACAGGTACCTACGTGTTATAAAAAAAATCACCATATCAAAAATGGAATGTCCTCCTTACATATTTTTACGTCATTACCTTCATTTTCATTATTGCTTTGGTATAAGTCTTTACTCATTTGAACAGCTGGTAATTGCGCTGTTGGAAGTGTGACCCAAATGATCGGTCGTTTTGTTGACTGTGTGATTGGGCCCGGCGAAGCTGAGGTAGGAAGAACCAATCCTAGTAACGATAACGTTAATTGAGAATACAATTTATTTGTAAGTACAATGCAAAAGAGCTTCGTACAGAAAAGATCTTTCTGTTGAAGATAACGGATTCTTACCTGGTATAGTGCCAATCTGGTGGGTACAGTTGGTAGACATATGCACATTTTCTGAAAGGATCACAGTAATTCGCTTTTAGAGGACAAAGTACAGAAATATGACATTGTACTCATTAAAAAAAAACCCCAACCCCTAAAAGTAATCATTACGTTAACGACATCAAATGACCGTTACATATATACATACGAACGTTGAAGGTTAGTGTCCCAGGACATTGGAGATCTAGGAAACCTGAATCTTTGTGCAAGTAGCCAAGCTAGGGAAGAAAAAAAATAAGCTTTAGGTTTCGATCTCAGTAACTGGAAAGATTTGTAGATTTGTAATAATGGGTAAATTTAATTTATATGTGTATGTGATTTAATTGAGGACAAAATCAGACAACTGGAGACAGTTTATTTAGATGATTAGACCTGAAGTTTTTCTGATCAAGTAAGTGTAATATCCGGTATTTGTCTTTTTCTGGCGTAAACTAAACTAATTTCAACAACCTTTACCAAATAATAGTTTGTTTGTTTGTTTTTTATTTATAGTCGCTTGAGCAATTTTTCAGCTATCCGGCGACTGTCACTATTACCGGTGACGGGGCTGAAAATTTAGACCTATGCTTAGCACTAATGGCTTTTAGCAGTGAGGGTTCTTTTACGTGCCACACCTGCTGCGACACGGGACCTCCGTTTATAAGGTCCCATCCAAACGACCCGTGACTCTCACTTCGTAATGCCGAGCTCTTGGCGAAGGAGCAATCACTACCTATTTTAACGTCTTAGGTTTGACGCGGCCGGCCCGAGCGGGGCTCGAACTCACGACCTTCCGTTCACGAGGCGAGAGCTCTACCACTGAGCCACCGTGATCGGTTTACCAAATAATAATAATAATAATAATAATAATGATTATGATAATAATAATAATGATAATTATAATAATAATAATAATTACTACACCAATTTCTACAACAAAAGCCAGAATGAAAGCCCTTATATAATAAAAATTAAAGTTTCTTCAAACCATGATCCATGAGAACTGGGTGGAACCACAACTGAGGTTCAAACACGTAAGACTATAACAATCTATTGAAATCTTGTCAAGAACCATACGGGTACAACTTGTAAAGCCAATACGCAAACAGCCTTACTTCACGTAGTGTACGTTCAATTTTGTTCACGTTATGATATCCTGGCAAAGAGCAGGTTTACATTTGGGATTTTGAATTACCGCACGGGAAAATGTTTTAAAAATGTCCTTATGAAGAAGCACAAGGGTATATCTGCACATTGTCAGATTAAAATGCAGTTGTTCACACAAAATGAGAATACATCAATACTATTGTCTCTTAATTACTATTTACTCAAGGAACTACTACATTGACCCACTACTTTATCTAGAACTACTTTCGTTTTATTACCCATTACCTTGTTGACATTATTGCTGTTGTAATACACGGCTACCCATTCCTCTGGAGCCTGGGCATTGAAAGCGGCCACACAGTGAGGAGCCGAGAGGTCCACGTAATGTTCAGTATTATCCGGTGGATAGATGATTCCGATTAGTTTACTAGTCTGACTTGGACATTCATACAAAAAGTACCCGTATGGATGCAGGAAATTGCAGAAGCACAAAAAATTTGCTGAGGTTTCTTGTAAAAGACCTGCAGCGAAGAGTAAAACGATTTTCATGTTCATTTCAGGATGTTTCTATACAGGTATATGTAGTAAATAACTTTGAGGAAGCGGTAAGCTTAAGACGGGATTTATTGCTTGACAACAGGCTATGATTATCTCAACTAGCGTCAGATGAAACTTAAATCTGTATTGGTAGTCTTGGAATTCTAGGTTGCAAATGTGACCAAAGATATCAGTCTAAATTTTGACTTTCATTCAGTAAGATTTAAAGGTGTAATTGGCCTTGACGTAGAAAAATCCCCAGAAGAATTCCCAGTTTTTAGCTATCTATTTCATCACGACCGGATCATCAAGGTGAAGTTATAAGTGAATTTGAATAGTTTCAAATGAATGTAGACGTACTCACCTCTCTAAATCATTGCCATGTTGTAACTTTCATCCATTGGGAGTAAACCAAAATGTCATGTAGCAAATTCAAATATACAACCAATACCATGTCGTGAACTTAGATAAAAGGCGCCTGGGTCAAGGATATTGCACTTTAACACACACACACACACACACACACACACACACACACACACACACACATACACACACATATATATATATATATATATTCAATCGAAATATTATATTGAAAAAGCTTGTAAATTCCAGATCAGAAAAGTAATAAGATGGGGAAGGGAGTGTTGCATGATCACCTGTGTGTTATTAAACTACCTCTTTGGTGACCCCACCAGGTGCGACTTCTGGTGAAATATCAAGCCTGATAATTACCATGAACAATAAACGATGAATTTTCTTCAGAAACATTGCGTTGTTTTACATCCCGTCGATAATTTTTCACTGATATTGAGACCTCACCAGCTGTAGGTGAAGTACCATAAAGTTAGACCTATGCTTACGCTCAGTGAGAGAGTGTTCGATTCGTAACTGGGAGGTCGTGAGATCGCGTCATGGATGACAAACCTGAGACGTAGATATATATAGTGATTGCTCCTTCGCCAAAGAAGTGAGAATCACGGGTATTTCAGATATGACCTTAGAAACGGGGGTCCTTTGTCACGACAGGCGTTGGCACGTTAAAGAAACCTCACTCCTACGACCCTGAGCATTAAGCATAGGTTTAAATTCGTTGCACTTTACCTACAGCAAGTGACGTCTCAAAATGAATGGAAAATTGTCTACGTGATGTAAAGTAAATCACCACCCAAACTTTTCAATTACAGCATTATATAAATAAGTCAAAATAACGAACAGTTATCAACCTCATAAATCCTATAAGGATACATATCAAAGAAAACGGCAATCACGGACCCCTCGACATACCAGAGGCAGGATAAGGTCCCTAGGAAGAATAAGCATCCTCTGTTGACCGGTCACATTCGCCGTGAAGCCTATACTCTGATAAGGTAATCGGAGTAAGCCTTAGTAAAAATCAATATGAAATGAACTGTCTTACAATTGGTATGAAATATGTCAGACATCATTCGACTTAGTGACACCCTGTATTTGCAAATTAGATCATTACAATGACCATAGAATTTGCGAAACTGTTCAAACCTCAGTAACATCGGCTTATTTGTTACTAACCTGTCTTGATTTAGAAATTGATCATATACAAAACATGCTCTGTCGTATCTAAACAGTTGCGAGACATAAACACCATATGCAGGTGATAATGGAATAATGCTTCATAAATATGGAAAGTTGACGATGGAGAAGCTGAAGACATCCCGTTTGTCATAAAGTTGTGCTATCAGTTTGCCGTTGACACCTATATTCTATAATATATCCAAGTATGAAGTCGATATAAAAGACTCTGTGGTGTCTTTTATGTCGAGTTCACTGGGATATTTTGAATCGACAAATGAATGAAAATGAGTATTATGAATAGATAAAACGACGTCTGTATATCTAAATATCGAGTTAAAGGCCACAGCAAGACATTTTATCTTCTGATGTAGAAGCTTTTGAATACATTCTGCCTCATAAGAATACAACAACAGCTCAGCTAATTATGGAACACAATTTGTGCCCATGGGAATTCCAACATACAATTGGAAGACCTGACCACCAAAGACAACGTGTTTATTGTCAATGATGAACCACACCATTGAGCACAAGATATGAATATTTTTCTATTCCATTTTTATTGAAGAAACATCTGTCTATGTTGTCAAAAAGTCTGGTCGTTAACTTATGAGGAATAAGCGTGAGTGTTCAAAAGTCGTGAACTAATTAGTTTTCTTCGCAGGACAAAGATCTCATATTTTACCAATTCACAATATATTTTATTGCATATTCCAAGGTATCAATAATTATTTTGAGGAGTGGTAGCAAATTTTGGAAATTAATATATTGTACTTGAAAATCTGCCTATCATTGGCAAGAAAATAAGTAATCTAACATTGACTGGCACTACAATTACTGTAAAATATACTTATTTTTCTTCTTTAGTTGTATTTTTGTGTTCACCGTCTTCAATTATTCAGTTTGTCTGTTGGCTTCAATCATCGAGACCAATGAAGTTTCCTTGCGATCTTAATACAGTAGGTATAGTGTTTTTCCCATCTTTTTTTCTAATTCTGAAGTTTTATAATGCTATTGATTTCATATACGACAGATAGTATTTGTGATCTCGAAGACAGGAAACTGAAATAAATATATATACTCTCCCTCTTGCTATCGTGAATATGAATATTCTGTCCTATGAAGGCATACAAATTTACTAACCCTCCCCTTCAAAATAAAATTCTTGTAAAAATATAACTTAAGACGCATTAATATCACAAGACACACCTCAGTAGTTACTGATAGTTCCTTCCACTGCTTCATAACGATTGAGTCTCAGTTATTAAAATAAAATAATGAAATTTCATATTTATTAATTTTTATTACAATTTTTTAAAATTAATTTTTAGATTTTCATAGGAGTTATATGTTACTGTATTACAATGCTAATTCTGATTTCAAAAATAATTATCGTGTTTGAATTTTGTTTTATATAATTGAAGTAATCTATCGCTTAAGACGAGTACTATATTTACATTGCACATAAAACATGCATAAGAAGAACATAGGCGTGATTTGCCTTTTTACCGGGGAGGGGGGTGCGGTTTATTGGTTGTCATGTTAATCAAAATACGAAGTTACGAACACGTATAATTAATTAATTACAGCAAATCACAAAGTCGTGCGCCAGCTATACTATGTCTGTTATTCTTTGTAAGCCATCTAGTGCCTCTCACCTCTAGTCGGCGCGGGATCGAATCCCACTCGCGCCTATATATGTGAGAAAGTTTGCCAGTTTACTTTTGGAAGGTCGGTGGTCTCTTCCTGGATACATTGTATCTGGGTTCTCTCCTCCACCTACAAAAACTGGACGCCACCAGATAACTGAAAAATTGTTGAGTGTGGCTGAAAACAAACAAACAAACAAACAAACAATTCTGTTTTTGCAGCGGACTCTGTTCATTTTGCAATCGAGTCTGTTGATTTTGTTTTCTGTATTTCAGTATGTTTAGTTGAACGTATTTTTCTACCCTTTCCGCTGCTCATTGTAGTGGCAACGTTCATTTCTTTCAGAAATGTATCCTTAAAGCCATAATGGAAAATGTATCCAATTTTTAGCCATATGGAGTTACCAACTGTCGCCAAAGTAATTTTCTTTATACGAGTATCTTTTAGGTTAAACATTAGTGTACAGTGTTTTGACATGTAATCCGCTATCAAATAACAAGATACACTTTGACAATATTTTTCTAAACGTTATCAAACTAATGGAAAGTTTGTCTTCTGCTCTTCCTCAACAACGATAAAATGGCTGCATGTATGGAATCCCATGATAGTCATTGGCATATGATCTAGCAATTTCTTGTTTCTAACAGAAACAAAACGCTTGTTTGCAAAAGTATTTCATTCAGGGGATCTCATAAAAAATCCCATACTTTTCCTGTTTCACAGAACTTGAAGAGGAAAAAAAGGTAAGTTAGAATTTGATTTTTAAAACATGGGTCTTTCTACCAAATGAAGGGGAGGACAATACTTGCGTGACGTCATAGAAAGTGAAGAAAATTTCAAGCGATCAAATCTACAAAGATGTTCTAATTTTATGTGCTATATACATATGGTTATCGAAACAATAATTATCTGGGCCGCTGATGGACTCTGCCCTTTTAATCTTCATTATCTTTATAAAACATGCACGAAAGATATACTTGGGTCATAAAATCAAATCTTCTTTATGTAATATGAACTATTTTTATTGTTCTACTATATCATTTTGGCTTATCTGGGTTAAAGGCTGAAGTGGGGTTTTACTGATCAAAATTTGTCCGTAGTATGTCTGTCGTCTGTAAACTTTTCATATCTTTAAACAAAACGTGTCATAAAGCATTCGTAGATAATGGAGATTTATGTTTGCTAAGGAGAGATTACTTTGTTTGTTTGTTTGTTTTTATTTATAGTCGCCTGAGCAATTTTTCAGCTATCCGGCGACTGTCACTATTACCGGTGACGGGGCTGCAAATTTAGGCCTATGCTTAGCACTAATGGCTTTTAGCAGTGAGGGTTCTTTTACGTGCCACACCTGCTGCGACACGGGACCTCCGTTTATAAGGTCCCATCCGAAAGACCCGTGACTCTCACTTCGTAATGCCGAGCTCTTGGCGAAGGAGCAATCACTACCTATTTTAACGTCTTAGGTTTGACGCGGCCGGCCCGAGCGGGGCTCGAACTCACGACCTTCCGTTCACGAGGCGAGAGCTCTACCACTGAGCCACCGTGATCGGTACAAGTAAAAAATAATGAAATGGGGTGGGTCCTTCAAACACCTTATCTAGTTTGCCAGTACAACCTTCCCATCGAGTCAAATGCTGACTGACGTGTTTCATACTCATTGGTATGCCATTTTTGGCACACTGATTCTGACTGCGGATTACTCCGTTCACCTGATCAAGATATAGGGCTCACGGCGGGTGTAACCGGTCGACAGGAAATACTTACTCCTCCTAGGCATCTGATCCCACCTCTGGTATGTCAAGGATTCCGTGTTTGCCCATTTCTCTGATTTGTATTTTCTATAGGAATTACGAGATTGAATATTTTTCGTATCTTAGTCTTTTCATCAAGAATCATAGAAACAGAATAACCAAGCTTTGTATGAAAGTTTAGTAAAAATGCATGAGCCTCGGGGCCACTAAAGGGGCTTTCATTCTTAAAGTTCGGGAAATTCTTTAAAATGTTTCTTTTTAAAAATGAAGAGGTCATGATATGTCAAATATGTGAGCATCTTCAGATAATGTAAATTCAAGTCTGTTCACACCATGACCCTTAGTAATAGGATGGGGCTACTTATGAGTTCGAGGTTTTACATAGAAATTCTTTGAAACCTTTCCCTCTGTGAAAGAAATATACAAGCTTCCACACATAATTTAGATTCACGCTTTTCGCCCTATGACACCCGGAGCTGGGGTGTGACCATGATAAAGATATTCTTTTACATGGAAAAGTAAAATTGCTCAAGAGATCAATGTGGTTCAAGGGCATCTTATTTTCCGTATAAAATTAAAGATGTGCACATTCTTTTTAACAGACACATTAACAATATGGTCTTATGATATAGATCTGCATCCACAGTACGATTAATAAATATATGTGTATGCGATTATCACATTTTGGAATTGTTGACACTTATCGACATTGATGATCTCTGAATAGTTGACAACAATTATCGACATCTTGGAAATGTTAACGATTTTTATGAAATATCTTTGTTAATAAACTTATCTTGGTAGTGTTGATCACAACTGTTGACGTCTTATGAGTTTTCATGACATTAATCAAATGAATAACTTGGGAATGTTGATGGCACGTTTTGATATTTTGGAACGTTGTTGACATTTATCAAATATTTTGGCAGTTTTGAAGACGCTTATCAAGTATCTTACACGTGGGGATGATACGTATTGAGTGTTGATGAAATTTATGAAAATTTTGGGACTGTTGATGATCTTTATGGATGTTGTTGATGTGTTGATGACACATATCAACTTGTTGGGGGAGTTGATGATATTTACCAATTTGATGGAAGTGTTGATCACAATTATCGACATTTTGGGAGTGTTGTTGACGTTAATCAAATATCTTGGGAGTGTTGATGGTACTTTTCGATATCTTGGAACGTTGTTTGGTGACAATTATCAAACAGTTTGGCAGTTTTGAAGACGCTTATCAAATATATTACACGTGTGAATGATACTTATAAACTTGTTGAGAGTGTTGATGACAATTATCGACATCGTAGGAGTGTTGATCACAGTTATCGACTTGTTGGGAATGTTGGTGACACTAATCGACTTGCCAAGAGTAATGATGAAATTATGGACATCTTGGGAGTGTTGATGACAAATGCAATGTTGTTGATGACACTTTAGGTGTTTGAGTATGAAGTAGTTTTCACAGTAGTCACTCTCCTTATAGTCATTATGTAACTGTTCTTTAAAATAACCATATATTGTATAGAGTACAACTACGATTATATTGTCATGACATGTGTATTTGTGCATTGATGGAAATGTTATTGATATTTACTACACGCTATTCATTTTTTTAATCTCGGGCTTTACGGGGAAAAAAATAAATGGTGTGTAGTGAATATCAAACATATTTTTTTAAATCTCGGACTTTACGTATATTCAGAAGACATTTCTCCATAAATCTCAAGGATTTTACAAATTTTACAAGGTCTCGATGAACTCGGTGGAAGAACTGCTCTTCAGCAAAGAAAAGTATAAACTTTCTACATGTACTTTAAAATGTTTAGCAAAAATGGAAATTTGTTTCAACTAGTAACTAGACTATTTGATGGTAAAAGTGAACCCAGATCCTATTTGATGCTAAAAGTGAACCCAGATCCTATTTGATGGTAAAAGTGAACTCAGATCCTATTTGATGCTAAAAGTGAACTCAGATCCTATTTGATGGTAAAAGTGAACTCAGATCCTATTTGATGCTAAAAGTGAACCCAGATCCTATTTGATGCTAAAAGTGAACCCAGATCCTATTTGATGCTAAAAGTGAACTTAGATCCTATTTGATGCTAAAAGTGAACCCAGATCTGCTTTCTTTTTTTAAAACTTTCTGTCAATCAACGTAAGTCCTAAAATTGTTTTTTCCAGATAAGCATTATCATCAAATAACTAATAAAACGAATCTTACACTTTATTTTAGACATGAGTTTGCCTTATGTGCTGCTTATTTCTGTGTCTATTTGTGTCGGGGTGAATGGCTTACAGCATTACAGTCACCATGTACCGAATCCAACAAATTCACACCCTACAACTGTAACAAAACCCACCCATGTTACGACAGGAACAACTTCAGTCAGAACATCCACTACCACTCCAACATATCATCCCTGTATATGCAACAGAAACCATCCGCAACTTGACATTTTTCAGTGTCCTAATCAAAGCAGTAAGCTTATTGGTTTCCTTTACATGCAACCCTCTCCATATTCCATGGATCTGAGTTCCAGTCATTGCAAAGCTCTGGCAAAATTTGTAATTTCCCCAAATGGATGGTTTGCAGTCACTCATGATAACAAGGTTTGACAATCTTCACAGTTCATTATGTAAATGCATGCTAAGATTGCTGTTTAGCGAATGAACCCTTTTTAAAGAATTCTATCCAAACGCAATATTTGATCATCCTATTCAGATCTGCTTTTTAAATAAGTTGACCTCTGAAAAATATCAAAAGTTGGCATGTTAACTATACAATGTTTGTTTTTAAAAAGGGCATGATTAACAATACCATTACATTTGTTGCAATGACTATTCCGAGTCTAGATTGGCTTTATAAGAAGAGATGCTGGGACTACCATAGAGAAATGTCCAGGACCTGATGCCTCCCATATCGGTAGGAAAATAAACGAATATTTAATGTAGATCGTTCCTTGTGTGATGCCATAGGTTTTGCAAAACTCTTTATTAAATTGAACTTTGCACATGATAGAAATATATCTTTCAGAGAAATGTTACTCTTGGATTAAAGGGAAAATCTGGTAAACTATAGATAATGAAAAAGTTTATATTTCCTATAGATATTCAATTATTTATAATTTTAGAAATGTTGCTAAGGGCAATACCTCCTACACTGGTTTTTCCTTTACAGTGTGTACATTATACAATGATTTCCCTAATATATACAAATAATTTAAACATGTTTGTAATTTAGCATTTTTTCTAAACATTTGACATTAAAAAATTGTCATATTAGCAAATATTTGTCTATTTTTATTATTTGTTTTTACAAAAATGTGCTATTTCTGATGTTGTCATATACATTTATGTATGTCTGACATCTTAAGAAATGTGGCAACACATATATTTTCTTTGGTTATTTATTAAATCAAACTATATTCAGTGGAAATTATTACATTTTCCCCACTTTTAGCCATTAATATTGCTAAGTCACATGAGGTTGGAGCTACCTTAATTTACCTGATGTTTTGATACTCCTAGTAGTTTCCTCCATTTCTATAAACTATTTACATCTCACCACGATCTCTTTCTCACTGTAGGATTTCATCCTGAACCCTGTCAGACATTCCAAATTATGGGGGAGAGCAGTACAGGTATGAAATTCATGTAGCGCTACGGGTTTTTGCTGTTGGATGGAATCTGTTAATTTTGGAATCGATAAAATATATTGTCACGATGTATATATCTCAAACAAGAAACTCTGGGTAATTTTCTCCCATTACAGCTATACATGTGATATTACTCCTGACGGTGTATTTGTTCATATTATCTCACGTGTGACTGTTTCTCTCGTTCCTACATGTACCTTCAATCCCGCAGTATTACATGTAGATGGTCGTTGTTAATTTTCAGGTCAAAGGTCACGGGATTGTATATCTGTTATACATTTATCATCTGTCCACCTGCTGCTAACCAGGGAACATTTTACCGATTATCGACATCCCTTGTTAATTTCTAGAAAAAAATGTCACCTTGTTTCTAGACGTTGGTATGAATATAAAAGATGGTGAATACATGTTTTACAAACATTTTTTGATTTATGTGTTTGGGGACTCCGAGGCAGAGTGGTTTGAGCGTCGCGCTCAAAATCACAAGGTCTCTCACCTCTAGTCGGCGCGGGTTCGAATCTCGCTCGCGCCGATATATGTGAGAAAGTTTGTTTGTTTACTTTCGGAAGGTCGGTGGTCTCTTCCCATATGCATTGTATCAGGGTTCTCTCTTCCACCAATAAAAACTGGACGCCATCAGATAACTGAAAAATTGTTAAGTGTGGCGGAAAACAATAATTAATCAATCAATCAAATTGTTAAGTGTGGCGGAAAACAATAATCAATCAATCATTTATGTGTTTGCAAAGTTGTGGTGAAGATTAAAGTTTAGTGACACACTACATTCGTGAGAACGACTTATAACACAGAGTATGCTAGTGAATAGACGACATTCGTGAAAACGATTTACAAAATGCAATGATAGTGAACTTTCTTCAATATGTAGACGTCAGCAAGCACCCTCATACAGTACCCAATACTTCCACCCCTAAACCTACTCACCCTACTACCACTCCTACTCCTACTACTACTACAACAACTACTACTACTACTACTAGTGCCACTACCACTACCCCAATAACTACTGATAGACCAACTACACCATCGTCATTGATGCCGTCATCAACAAAAGGTCCCAGTAAGTATTAAAAATATTTATATTTTCATAAATTGTAATTCTTCAACACATTATATGCAACATAGTATCTAACATTACATGTAATCATAAGGTAAATAAATGGCACGTGACTGTTTGATTTATATTGTGGTACGTTTCAATGCAGTATCTGCATAACTGATTTAAATAAAAGCAGCAAAATTTCAAATACTTCCATATTTCCTAATATGCACATGCTTCCATATTTCCAAAAATTACATGTACCTCACCACACCACACCGCACCGTACCGCACGCACGCACCACATCGCACCACACCGCACCACACCACATCACACCCACACTATACTGTTTCCCTTTTTCAGTTGACCACATCTGCAATAGTCTTGAAGCTGTCATTGAATTAGGTAAACACGAGCCGGTTTACCACGCGCAAGCACGACTTTGTTCAGGAGGAGACTCCAAAAATGAAGCTGTTGTAATGAAATTTTGTTATGCTCCTAAGGCATCAAGTTGGATACAGGGAAGAAAGGTGACTAATAAAACCAAAATAAACAAAATAATTAGAGGAAGCAAAACGATCATTTTCCCGTAACGTGAACATTTAGAACCTTGTCCTTTTACATTGAGCTGGAAAATGATTATGAACCCGGGTTTTTACGCATTATGCTATTCCTGCTTGTGAGATAAAATCAAGAATTGTGTATGAAATTGCAAGAGTTGAACATTCGAATTATGCCTCCAGTGACCGTAAATTTTATACTGTAGTATATCAATAAGAATGGAATGTTCCTTCGGTGACCTTGAACTTTTATATTTGACTTTGAAAATTGATAGGTTCATAGGTCTTTATGCACGCTACATGTAGCATGCTTGATGAAAATCGGGTAAGAAAAGGCGTAAAATATACATGTACAGTTTAGTGGGTTTTTTCTGAAATATTTCTTTGCTTTGAAACTGAAAAATCGAAAGGAACCAAAAATATTCGAGTCATACACATCTTTGAATACTAGTACAACAAATTAACCCTTCACAAAAGAGCGGAAGATCGTAACGTAAAGTTTTGTTTTGTTTGTAAATGTATGTTCTTTTTAAATCAATTCTAGGCTTTTTTTTACTCATGTAGGGACTTCACCAGCTATAGGTAATGACCTACCAATTTTACCTATACATGGTGCTCAGGGCCGTAGTGATAGGAGTGTCAACACCTACCATACACGGGACTTCTGTTATTTTGTTACCCTATGAAATGTAATAGAGATGTTCTAATGACAAGAAGGTGTGACCCGAGGGACAGACTGACATGAATAACAATGATAGTTCCTACCTTTCTTTAGAAAAGTAATGGTTTACAGACACAAAATCTGAATCAATTTTATAAAATATTCAAATTACAGGTACTAGATCACTGCTCGGATATACCACCTTACACACCCATCAATATGTACATCTTTGGTTCAAACATGATGGTTTCCGGAATATTTATAAAGTGCACCAGTGTCTCAGAGTTTACGGTAGGATCCGCAGTTATGTCTAAAGTTGTAGAATACAAGAATCTTTGACGTAATATTTTTTGTGCCGTAATATCACCAGAGGTAATCGAAAAATGGATATTAATTTCATGACTGCATGCAATGCCTTCCCCTATGGTCAAAAATATTTTGTCTTTTTTCTCCCCAGATCATTCATCAAAAGGATTGTGTGGATGGACTCCATCTAGAAACCATTGACATTCAGAATGGGTCGGGCATGTTCTACGTCATTCACTGGTGATCAACGGCAGAATGTTGTTCCAAGATTTTAATAAATTACTCTAAAACTGTATTCGTTAATTAGAAAGTACTTATAAATATCTGCTGATGTTAATATTCGTGACATCATCAAACTTACTGACATTGATACAAGGCACATGATCAATATATTATATCATTTTCTTTATTCTTTGAAATGCCGTGCAGCGGTGTTTTCCGCGGGTGTAAACTTCCGCGATTTTGTTGGTATAGAAATAAATTTAGGGGAATGCAGTTTGGCGGAGGTAGAGTTCCAAAACAGAAAAATTACCTCCCAACCTAAAGAGTACTCATGTAAACAACTTCTATATGGAATTATCTTTCATGTAACAATGACCGTAGACACATATGGGTGCAGCATGATACCAAACGGCTAAATTAAACCAAAATTACCACTCCTCGGAAAAATGCGATATGCAGTAGATATAACTATAGTTTTACTCCATGGAAAATTTTTGGAATGAACCATCCAACAATTATCATAAATCTCTGCAATTTACGGCACACCTTTCCCGTATAATCACATTTCGATATCATTATAAAAAAAAGAGGTTATCAAAAGGTTCTCATAAGGTCCAATTCCAGCGCGACAAAATATAGTCCATCACGTTGTGTCATCTTAACAAATCTATTAGCTCCTGTAGATATGTAATGGGTGTCGGAAGGAGGCTAATTCTGCTGTAGCAAGAATTATACAATGTTTAAACTTTTTAAAATAATATATTTTAAGTCGAACTGAAAATATTCTGTCCAAAATATTTCAGTGAAAAGCGTTTATGCAGAAAAAAAATGAACAACGGATACTGTTACCTGTATATCGAGTATGTGGAAATCCAACAAGATTCGATTTGACTGGACACCTAAATAGATACGTAAACAGGTGAAATTTATTGAAGATACAATGCGAGTTTTTAATGTGGATGGTTCTAGAATAAATGTTTAAACACGTATAGTGAAAAGATAGGTTCGTTTTAAAATCTCGAGTCAACAATATCAAAATCGCGTGCGGAAAAGTAAACGGCAATACTCTCTGGTTTATCCCAGCCACAGAACTGCAGCTAATACAAGCCATAATGGGGAAAAATCAATCAAAATGCGGTATTTTGCATATACTGGTGTGTGTGTGTGTGTGTGTGTGTGTGTGTCGCGAATATCATGTGTGTACGTCGAGATCAATCTTGTGTGCCAAGATGCTTTTAAATTATGGCATGGCAGAAGGTACGTTTATCTACTAGTACCATGTCCAAATATTTGACCCAACAATTGTTGACAAATCTAATAAGATATAAAATGGCCCGAAACTCCTCTGATACCTTAAAAATTTTGCGCATTAATCTTAATAATTATTTTGTATATGCATAAATTTGGGGTTTTTTTTCTTATCATAAGGACTTTTTCATACAACAGCGCAAAAGTAAGACTCTCGGCATTGTCGGAACCCAGGGGTTTTCTCTCCGTTACACTGCATGGGTAGAAACGTTTTTCATAAATGATGAAAATGAAAAATAAATTTATACTTTCATAACGTAAGTAAAATAAATACAATTTATTTTATGGAATGTAATTTATCTCCATGATTTCTCAATTAAGTCCAAAACGGTGGCAAAATTTGTAGTTATATAGGAAGGAATGATAAATTTCAACTTTTGAACATCATAGAAAATTTACAAGTCCCTTTTTAAAGGATTTTTATATTCATACTTATTATAACCAAAACGTGGTCAAAATATAAAATCAACCAGCGCAGCTTCAATTTTTTTTTTTTTTTTTTGGTTTTTTTTTTTTGCAACAAGTCCTTAATATTTAGAACGTTTGTTTCAAAAAGGGTCGAATATTTACCAGATATAAAAAAACCCCAGAAAAACCCAAAGTTTGCCGTCCTTGTTTACCTGCTGGGTGAAAATCGTGTTGACGGAGGTCGGACTATCGTCCGCCGATAAGCTATCGATTCAATGTTCCACACCACAAAGGAATCTAAACAGGTAAGGCCTTTTTGTACCAAATAATGACAAAAAACCCCAAAATTGTACCTTGTATTGTCGATTTATTAAAACTGAAAAATATATTACATAGGCTGTATCACATTTGAGGGTTTCATACCAATAGAACGCATATCTTTGAATATCTAAAGGAATTTAATCAGATTCTCAGGTCAGCAATTTTGAAAGCTACAACAACGTATTTGAAACTTTCTGTTATCATGGACACTCCATATATGCAGGAAAGAAAAGTTTATAAATGAAAAACCATAACTCATATTTAACACGTGTTATTAAACCGATATGAGAGTTAAACATGGTTTATTTGTTTTTGAGCAGCATATTTATATTTATATAGACTACGCCATGATAAAGGCTGGTTGTGTAGAAGGTAGTGATTTTATTTACACGGTGTGGAGTGGACGTGAAGCATACAAAGTCCATTATCCAAATGAAAATCTTGTACAAGTTAAGAAATTAATAACCACATTTAAACAGGTACTAATTATGTGTGACCTAAGGGTGGGTTCTTGTCATAATGCGAGATATATACTATATCTTTAGTTCTTAAATATATAGGTCTTGTACACATATTACTCTATCTTGTTTACATTGTATCATCTAATTTTAAAATCGTAAAACTGAATTATTGAGGACAATATTTCTGTGGATTCAGCGGCGTAGCAAATTTGCCTCACTTGAAAAAAATTAAACCAATTGTTGATTTTTGTACCCAGTAAAACACAGTCAACGTAAAAATAAATAGATAACTTTCCAAAAATGGAATTAGTTTTGGTTAACAAAAGTAACAAAATATAAAATACAGAGCAAGGGCTCCGATGGTCTCCATTTTTTTTACTTAGATTACAAAATAGACTTAAAATAGTGAAACCTAGTAAAACTTGTTTCAGGATGATGTCTATAAAAATATATAATTACCAACATGAATTTAAGGGACTATAACAACAGGATTGTCATGGATTTAAACAAATGTATAGTGCTTCAAAAGAAAATGACAGTTCCTTTGTTGATATTTAACAAACATTTTGCTTTGGAAATGAATGACCACACGTTTACCTACGTACCATTTTTAGACCATAGTTGCAGGTGATACTGGATTACAAAATATGTTAAACAGCTGATGGGCAACCCAGATACAATGTACCTGGGAAGAGACCACCGACCTTTCGCAAGTAAACTGGTAAACTTGCTCACATAACGCCGCGGCCGAGATTCGAACACGCGCCGACAGAGTTGAGAGGCTTTGTGATTTTGAGTCCGATGCTCTAACCACTCGGCCACGGAGGCCCCACTATTTAATAATAATGATAATAATAATAATAATAATAATAATAATAAATGAGGAATTCCATTCCCTTTGTAACCTTTTGAGATAGATATTATCTGGTTTACTAAATACTGATCTACAGTTTGTCAATGTTGACTCTTCAGAATGGGAGGAGAGGCATATAAGGGGCATATTTATGTATCCCTTTACATACTGTCTTATAAAATTTGCAAGTGTTTGTGGTTGTGCTGTGTAAAAAGACAAAATTATGTTCATCTATATTATGTATACTGTAAATTATTGTCATGAACCACTAGGACACCCATCTAATGAAATTTTGAGATCCTCCAGCACGAATAAATTGTGACCTTGAATTAACCTTGACACAAAAACAGGAACTCCAACACCCAATTTTCTTGTGTCAAAACAATGTATACACATGTACATTTAAGGGAATTCTTACATACAAGCCTCCGGCGAATAGAAGAAGGATCCCCCTCCTTCTCTCTCACCTCCAATCTTTTGAAAACGACGGATGCTTTCATTGGAGTCTGTATGTGTAAATATACTCACAAAATTGTTCTAAATATGACTGTAAATTTAATGTTTACTATGAACAAGCCAAAGCAGCCAGAGAACTCTAAAATTTCTAAATCATTGTAATATTTTCTTCAACTCATTTTTTTTATGTTGTTTCATGTTATTTGATTAACATGATTATGTTAATTTGTTTTGTGTTATTTGATTATGTTAATTTGTTTCTGTGACTAATATACGACGCACCTTCCATCATGCTCTTCTCAATATTCCCAAGCATGAATCCGATAATGTTAAGTGTTTGGAGATTGAATGCTTTCGCTTGGTTATTGTTATCACTCTTACATTATTCTCCCGCTTCTTGTTCTTTCTCGCGCCTAAATATGTCTACTGCTGTTCTCTGTAACTCGTGGATATGTTTGGCCAATGTATCTAGTTGTGCAGAAATGTTTTGGTTTTATATTGAAGGGGTTAGAGTACATTTTGCGGGGGATTGAATATTAAATGCAGGTGGAATCTAACATGGAAGTCTATGAAGAAAAATTAATTCCAATTTCAACAGATATAACTCGACTTATTTGATAAAGTACTGGGATCTTCCGAAATGAGAGAAAATCAACATAAAAACTGGTGTAATTTTAAAACTGGCACTAATAGCAACATGGAACCTTCAGAAATGATAAATTCGTATCAAGGTCAAGTGACTCCAATGACCTTGACCTCTGACTTTGGAACATAAAATTAGTATTGCTTCAGAACCAGGTCTGTTAGAGACCTGTGATCTACTGATATGATAAAAGGATGATGGAATCTACAAATTACTATCAAAGTCAAGTGACTCCAGCAACCTTGACCTCTAACTTTGAACATAAAACTGGTATAACTTTCCAACTGCAGTTAAGAGAGATATGGGACCTTTAGAAATAATAAGAGGATACAAACTAGTATCAATGTCATGTGACTCCTTTGACCTTGATCATAAAAACTCGTATTACTTTAGAACCAGAACCGACAGAGACATGAAATCTTCAGGAATGATGAAAGGATATTGTGATCTAGTAATTCGTTTGGGAGACGTTATAATTGACAGGTTATAATCATACCTTGTTTATTTTCAGATGTTATAGGTAACTAACTTTTAAAAGTTAGTTACCCTTTTAAAATTGCGAAGTTCTATTACCCATGGACGCCCTGTGTAAAGATACATGCATTGCAACTGTATAAAAATAGTTATACCAAACATATCATTCTGTGTAGAATATTTTAAGACATCGTCATCAAACTTTCCATGGATAGGCGTCTTTAAATCTTTATCTTGTTTTCAGAAGTTGGTAAAAAGATCTCCAGAATATTCGATTAATTTTCGCAAGTATATTCTGAATATTTTTGCCGTGGATGAAACTCTTGGAAAATTTCCTCTGTTATGATATTACTTAAGTTTGATGATCTTATGTTTTGAGATTTTCTTTTACTACATGTAGTTTTATTTCGATCCACTTGTCGAAGTCTCTGGAATTTATGATTTTAAAAAAGATCTTACCGATGTGATGTATTGTTTCCTTTTTTCTTCATTAATATACAATATAGTATATTTACAAAGAAGGCAACAAAAATACAATATTTTTTTGAGTATGGCTATTAACTTAATTATGCTAGTAACGATTATTAATGACGGTTATCGTTTTTTGTATGAAAAATCGATATTTTGTAAATCATTTATTTAAATATATGTATATTTCAGATGTACTCTCTTTTATCCTTGCTGATTAATCCTAGGTGGTTTGATATTCAATGCCGCCAAGAGAATAGTAAAACCGAAACACTTGTACATTGAGCCGTTTGTTGCAGGTATGCAGACGCTTGCTTTCTGTATACACTTTCTGCCTAGAATCTTTTTTTTCAATTTATATCAAAGCTGTTTTCTGAGTTTTCCTTTTAAGATGTTCAATGTATTTTGCAGCAATCATGAAGAAACAACACTTCTTCGTAGGAGTCACACTAATTTGTGGGATTTTCGTTATTATGAATTTTTACTCGAGAAACAAATCTTCGTCAAGAAATACTGCAAAAAACATTGTATTTGATGAACACAATGAACAATTAGAAAGGCAAAGTCACCGTGAAGTCGAAGCACAGTATATATCAGAAGGTAACCCGTTCGATCTGCATTCACAAGAAAACGTAGACAATATTTTTCACTCCGGTCATTCAAGTCAATCGAAATCATCAGTAAGACCAACAACGACAACAAAAACAACAGCAACAACAAAACAGACAACACAACAGGCAACTACGAGAACTACGAAACTAATAGCAACAGGAAAGGTAAAATCATTAGAGAATTTGAAAGTGACCAAATCAAAGGACATCACTTTACCTTTGTTAGATACAGACCAAAGAAAGAAGCTAGAAATATCTCTAGCAAAATTGAAGGGAATGTCCCTACCAATGCCGAAAGATAAATTACCAAAACAATTAACAACTGTAAAATCTTTGCTGGCATCAAAAGATAACACATTAAAAAACTCACTGAGTGATGTGCGTATTTATAATTGGAATGGTTCTTGGAGCCTTTCGTCAATGTGTGATGGAAGGAAGATGAACGATTTCCAGGAAGCAACCCTCAGAACTATGTCTGGACCTACGCCAATCTTTGTGTATTCAGAAACAGAAGACAAATATGTGTCTCATGACATCATACACACAGGGTGGTGGGAACACCATCTCGCGGTTCCCATGGTAAATATGCTGCAATCAGATCCAGCATTGACTTTCATGGATGTTGGTGCTAATATTGGCGCGTTTACCTTAGAAATGGCAAAAATGGGAAGAAAAACAATTTCTGTAGAACCTCTTAAAGACAATGTTCAGAGGCTTTGTTGTTCTGTTCATAAAGGGAAACTAGGGCATTTGGTAACAATAGTTACGAATGCCATATCAAACAAACATCAACAAGTGACCCTGGGAAAGGACTTAAACAACGTCGGCGGAACTTTCGTAAATAAAAATAATCCCGTGAAAGTGTCTCAGATAGTTATGAATGGTGAGTACTCGACTCCTGTTAACACTATATTATTAGATGATATTCTTGGACTGCCAGAAAAACCAGAACGAGTTGTTATGAAGATGGACGTAGAAGGATATGAACATTTTGTATTAGAAGGTGCAACATATTTCTTTCAACAAGTTTTTGTGAAAGCCGTTTTCATGGAATGGACATATAGCAATAATCCTTCAATAAGAGATTCCATAATTAAGTTTATGGTTAACAATAACTTTTTACCATATTCATTGTCGATGCACGAAAGTATATTAGAATCAAACTATGATCTATGGCCTGGGAACATTGTATGGATAAATAAAAGTAAAAAATAACTGTTTAGAAATTCTGTTCCAATATTCGGAAACAATGTTGATCTGTTGATAAAAATTTTCTATTTCATATCAATTTCAGGTTAGGATATACATATGTAGATAACAGCAAAAGTAGTTTTATTCACTACACCTCATCATTAGGCGAAATTAATAAGACTTGTACCGTGTTACCGAGATATATTCATTGTAACTAATCCAACTTCTGAAAATAATGCAGCTAGGTTTCTGTTACTGATGACAACATGTACATTATGTAATCTTTGAATTCACAGATACACTGTAGTATTTGTAAAATTAACAACAGGCGTCATGTTACAAATTTTGAACTTTCCTCCAAGCATAATGTACAACTTTGACAAATGTGTATGTCTTAGCAATACTTGTATGGTGTCCGCCAAAAAATCTTAAATGTTACCTATTCTTTTATATGCTGAAAATTTTCAAACACAGAAGCAAGTCTTCAAAAATACCATTACAGGCGTCTTAAATATGCATCTGTTTCTTTCTTATTTACCGAATCTTTTCTTCAATTTCACGATAGAAAGATATGGATGATATTTTGATGCAAGTTTAATTTTGCGAATTTGTTTTGTAAGCAAAAATTGTGAAAATAAAACTAGAGCGAAATGACGTATCCGATATGCAGGATTTCAAAGAATCCTTTAGAATGATTTACAATTACCGATAGATATTCCCTAACGTTATAGCGCTCACATCACAACCACGAGGTCTCGGGTTCGATTCTCCATTCCATCGCCGCGCCAAACTTGACAACGTGTAATGTGAACAAGTGAGGATAACCAAGAGGGAGGTAGCAATCTCAAAATCCTATACAGAATACAAAATTAAGAGAAGGGCAAAAATGGACCCCTGGACATACCAGAGGTGGGATCAGATGCCTTGTAGGAGTTAGCATCCCCTGTTGACCGGTCACACCTGCAGTGAGCCCTATAACTTATTCATGTAAACGGAGTAACCCGTTGTCAAAATCAGTATATAAAGAATGGCCTAACATTTGGTATGAAACACGTCAGACAGCATTTGACCCAATGACCGTGTGTAATTTAGCCAATGAAATCATTGGCAACCGTAGTATTTGCCGACTTTAAACCCCTTACTATCAACCTATTTGTCAGCAGCCTGCCTCAATTTCAAAACTGATCATGCACATAGGTAGCTAGTGACCGTTCCTTTGCCAAGCACCCGTCAATACAAGTGAAAGTCCTGGGTCTCTCAGATATGATCTTAAAATCGGAGGTTAAAGAACTCTCACTGTTAGGGCCTTGAGCACCATGCATAGTCAAAGCAATACTTACCTAAAAGCTGGTGACCTCTCTGTATGTGCGAAATATTTTCAAATGGGACGTAAAACAACATACAAAGAAACAAAACAATAGCCAACATCTGTTTTGGTTAATAAAAGGAATTGACAATCCAAGAACCATGATACTGACCTGGGTACAGCCGGGGTCAATATCGTGTTTCTTGGATTGAAAATTCATATTATAGCCGAAACAAAATTATTGAATATCTTATTCATACATTTATAATTTTCTGATATTATAATTATCCCAAGTAAGTTGCAAAAATCTAAAATTTCATATGGATTGTGTGATGTCACATATTTTTCAAAAAGCAATTAGGTCGATATAAAAATGCAAGTCAAAACGATTACGACCTATAAAGCAGTCGGGACGATTTAATGCGAGATAGGTGTAACAAAGCATTTGAACTGCTCTCATACAATTATAGAGGTTGTATCCAAATAAATTTCTCTGGTTACTTCCAATGTAACTTTAACAGTTCACCCAGTCATTTGATAAAACATTAAATATGTATTTTGTATAAATCATTTACTAAAACAAAGATTCATTTGTTTCTTTTCCCAGGTATCCATGATATTCAAAGCATACGATTTTTAGAAATTTATTATCCTTGTTTTCATTCAAAATAAATATTGATTCTACTGAATAAAATAAAAATATATTCCATATACAGTTATATGAATTGATTTGAAAATCCTAAGGCTACTCCCGTTAGAGATTCTTCTTAAGGAATTGAATCAAATCGTCCATGGCCCGGACTCCAACATTAAATGGAATGGGTCCTTTAAAGAAAAATATCATTCCGTGAAATCCTTCCTGGTAATGAGCTAAGTGAACCTTAACACCGATCTTCTTCAGCCTCTGATAATATATCAAACCGTCTTCGCGTAAAACGTCATATCCGGCAGTAAGAACATATGTTAAAGGTAAATCTTTCATATCTGAATCATCCGCCATAAGTGGAGAAAAGTATGGATCAAGAAGAGTTTTTTCAATTTGTTTGGAAAGTTTCTCGTCTCCAAAGTCTGTCGGTTTCTTCATATCACGAAGAGATTCGGTTCTTATATGTTCTTTCATGTACCACTTGGGTGAGATATAATCAGCGTATTTAGAATTCTTCAAAGCTGGTGATGTGTGCTTGTTGGCCATGATCGTGTCGATATGATCATAACTGATGTTGGCATAGTTTAACCAATAGGTCAACATCGATATGTCTGTTAACATGCCAGGAATAAAATCCTTATTTTCAATGTATGAAGGAGTCTGCATGTCGAGCAACTGAAGGCACGGGTAAATAGGAATTTGAATTTTGATCTTCTTCTTTAAGCGGAGGGATACAGCAGCTGTTAAGTGTCCACCAGCGCTGTCGCCAGATATTGCTACACGGGAACTGTCGATACCAAGGGATTTAGCATTATTAATCACGTGTTCAGTGACGTCTAGGCAGTCTTGGAAAGGGATTGGATGTGCATATTCCGGAGACTGACGATACCTAAAATGATTTATATCAGAAATTGGATTAATTTGCATATATTTAACTGTGCTTTACTCTACTTATCATACATTTATCAATGGCCTTTTTTTCTGTTTTTTGATCATGACATACCCAACAGAAACAACGACCATCTCAACTCCTTTAGCAAGTTGTCTGGTGGCCTGGTCATAAACATCTAAAAAATAGAGAGAGAGAATTAGTATTATTTTTTTGAACAAATTTCAGATACGTTTTTGTAATCTTAGGTTCATGATCAGGACTGGTTAGCTTCTAGTCAGTTATAATTATCAGCAGAGATTGTATAGTCCGTTTATCAGACTGACCTATAGAAAGCCACGACCACCCTCCACCATGGTAGTACACCAATGCTGGACGATCGGAGTGTTTTCCCTTGGTTGGTTCATATACTCTCACGTCAACTCCAGCCATCTTCGTGTCATATATCTGTATACAGATATTTTGGTAATTTAGCCAATAACAACTGATTTTTTTTCTCTGTATCAGAGAATCTTTATTGTCAAAATGTATCCTTCTTCAATGTTGTGACTATACAATAACACAAAGTATGTATTGTTGTTGCAAACTATTTAGACATTCTATTATTAACTATAAACTCTCCAACCTTTAGTTCCGGATCATCACCAAGTCCAAACGGACTTCCGGTTATCAAAGTCGTTAGCATGGTCTCCACCATCTTCCTAGTCCACCACGTAACTCCTCCATGAACTCCAAAATTATTTAAGGTTAAAATCTGTTTAGAATGAATTAATGCATCATATACAGCAGTTCATCTCTATATGGTACTGAAGTCTGTAAATTGTTTTGCTTAGACATCCTTTTAACTCGCTACCAATTTCATGTTTCCTAATTTGTCAGATGTAGTAGCCAATGAGATGATGATACACGTACATGTATATAATTTGGTAATGTCTGTTCTTTGATTCTTTTTAAGGAGGAATAATCATCGTAATGGCCGACTTGAAAATATAGATATTTACATTGAACGAATCCTCTCTCATATTTCATTTGAAATTGACATTGCTTTCATCGGGGACAATGAATACATTTTTGTTGCAAACTGTGAGTAGTTCGATACGGTTGTCTGCGTAATCATTACCAAATGTGGAGCATGGTCAAGATCAATGGGTGCATTGGCTGTTCCGTTTAAAGTAACGATATATTTTAGTACTTAAATCTAGTTCATATTTTTTTTTTAAAATGCACCAAAATATAAATGTAAAGAATTAAATGTGATTCTTTGTTGTTTTATTGGGGATTAAGGTAGACTCATTGCAGAAAAAAAAATGCAGAACCTGAGTTTCTCTACATTGCTCACTATCTTTATCACCCAATAAAACAACAAAGAAGGCATTTTATTGTTTAAATATCAGCAGTATATATATATTACTTTTAAATGTAATTGCCTAGCTGGGTAGATCAGTAGCTTGATGTGCAGCCTGCTGATATGTAGTTCAAGTTTTGTAGGTTGTAGGGTTTTACTAAAAGTGCATTTTTTAAATGAGGATAAATTTGAAAAATTTAGATTTCAAAATATTATTTACATATCCTCCACTTTTGTCCATATCAGATTTTTCTGGTGTGCTATATCTCCTTAAAAGTTTTACTGCAAAAATGGTTGATTTAAGAATAAGATTAAAACAAAGATTATGGGATTACTGATTAGAGTAGAGATACTACTCACTCTCACAATAGCAGCAAAGTAATCCACATTCAAACCGAACTTACCCCGTGGGGAACCGGGCTAAAATAGGTCCTCAGTACCCCTTGCTAGTCGTAAGAGGCGACTAAATGGGGCGGTTCTCCGGATGAAACCGCAAAACTCGAGACCTGTGTCACAGCAAGTGTGGCACGATAAAGATCCCTCCCTGCCCAAAGGCCATAAGCTCCGAGTATATGTCTAAATTTGACGTATTCATATCAGTGAAAGATTCTCGAGCGGGATGTTAAACAATATACAACCAACCAACCAAACCAAACTTGACAAGATTTTCCATTCGAAGATAGGAAATATTTAAGTACAACTTGCCACTTTTCCCATTGTCCGCAGTGAAGTGTCTAATATTCGAGCATTCCAGACTTCCGGAACACCCTCAGGAACACCAGTTTCCATGTAATTGAATATGGCGAATGCTAAGACGAGGGTCATTACAGCAGTTAACGATGACGTCATTATGCTCCTTATCACTGATGTGTGCTACATAAAAACGGTTTCTAATAACAGGATCATGATGCTTTACTGAATAAGCTGCTGTCATTAACATAAAGTATTATAGTCAATAACCACTGTACCGATACCGTCAGACTTGAGAACAAATTAGGTTATAGGTTACCTTTATTTGGTGTATAATTTTCCCAACGTCCGTTCCTTCCTTTCGTTTGTGGCCTTTGTGTAGATGGACCATTTTGATTATTTAGATTATCCTGGCACTGACTTGAGGAAGAGTAACTTTTTGATACTGGACGGTTAGCTCACAAAATGAAAACTACTTTTGCTGCTAATCTCATAAATCCTTTTAAAGTACTGTAGATAAGACACATCAGTTAAAGTTATCTGTAATCTGCAAAAGGAGGGTTTCGGAAGGTCATTCAATAAAACAGCTGATGTTTACCAATGTACTATCGTAGTATTGATCCCGTGGGAATCCGGTTTAAATAGATCCTCAGTACTCCTTGTCCGTTTTACATGTAAGTGGCGACTAAATGGGGCCCTCCTTCGGATGAGACCGCAAAATCCGAGGCCCCGTATTGCAGCAGGTGTGACACGATAAAGATCCCTCAAAGGCATAGGCCTAAATTTTTTAGCCCTTCACCGGCAATGGTGACGTCTCTATCTGAGTGAAAAATGAAAAATTATCGAGCGGAACGTTAAACAATATACAACCAACCAACCGTAGTATTGCATAGCTTGCAAAAATGTTCTATAATTCATGTACTTGGATTTCAGGAAAATAGTTCCTACAGCGGGCCAAAGATAGACAGAGCTACAGTTCTGCTGCTATCGGGCAACAACGCTCACGTAAGCTGCCTGCGTCTTGAACGTAAGGTTCCTTGTGTGTTTGTACCGTCCATAATTTGAACAGTTTGTATCTATATCAATATCTCTAATGTGATTCCACCATGGTCTTAGTATATTTTTATAAATATTTTGATTATTAGACATTTCAATAAGGAGGTAAACAAGTGATTGCTAGTCGACTATCGCTCGGCTACACTGTTTATAGATTGAACATTTGATGCTCGACCACTTGATAGAAAAAAGGAGATCACTGTACAAACTAATACGGCAAAGATGCTGTGTTTGTGTGATGTTCCTTCGAGAATATTACACTAGTATTAAGATGTCACCAGTTGAAGTATCACAAATTTAGACCTTTGTTTGATGCCCAGGGCCGTAGCAGCAACGTGCCATGATGTATCGTGATTTCTCAAGACTTGAACGAGTAGTCGTTTGAGAAACAAGAGAAAATATGGAATCTCAGCGTTAAAAATGAGAGTCATACGAGATCTTTCGGATCTGACATTTAAAATGGAAGTTCTGAGTTACTACAGGAGTTTGCACGATAAAAACCCTCGTTACTTTTAGCACCATACATAGGTCAAGGTTTATGGCTACGTCTACAGCTGATGATGTCTTTATATGATTGAAAGAAAATAAAATGACATAGAAAACACCCCTAAATTATCATTTAGTATACTTACTTTACATTAGAATGGATGCATTATATTTGACAAACTCAGGTCTTGCTGAGACGAAGAATTATCAAAAGCTTTCTATATAGGTCCCAATATAAAATTATCATTTTAGCCCCGGAGTTATGATTTTGCTTCAGCTTCTAACTTTTCTTTTATACATTATTTGAATATTAAGATTTCGAGGAGAGGAATTTGTTATTATTCGTAGATTATATTCTACATGAAGTCTTACGTTCCTTGAAGGCCGTTGGCTGAATACCAATCAATTTTCAATACAAAGGTACTGTTGCTTTATATTTCTTCCGACAACGGTTCATGGTCTTCGTAAGATTAAGTTTCAAAACATTCTTTTCGCCAACGTTTAATTTTGTTGAAAAATTGGCCCACTACTCTGGTTTTAGGGAAGAGGTTGAAAAGTTTACGAGCAGATTGACTGGTATGTTTTAAACATAGTAGCTCATTTGAGTGTGTGGTACAAATGAGCCAATCTTGTTACGAATCAACACAAAAGATAGCAAATTACAATGGTTGCAATAAGGAGTGGATCATAGGATTTTAACAACAAATACCTTTCTGAAAGTATTAAGAAATCAGATCATGATCTCTGTACGTTTTGTTTAGAAGGGAGAGAATCTCTAGAACATATTATGTATGACTGTGAAAAAGTCAATATTTTCTTACGAAATGTGAAATTTTGGTAATGTGAAATGTTGGTTATGGGAAACTTTTTCCTTTAATATTGTGATGAATAAGAAAAACTGTATTGTTGGATGCAAAGAGATTAAAATGGTAAACTTTGTAAACTATCATTTGAGACAATATATACACTTTACAAAATGTAAAGGAAATTGTCTTTCATTCAATAATTTTAAAGCAATCTGGACTAATGTATATAACGTCGAAAAACAAACTGCATCGTATAGACCTGTTTGATAAGAAATAGAAATTGATTGATTGATTATATAGTTTAAAGTCCCTCTCGAAGATTTTTCACTCATATGGAGACGTAACCATTGCCGGTGAAGGTCTGCAAAATTAAGGCTATGCTCGGCGCTTTGGGCCTTTGAGCAGGGAGGGATCTTTATCGTGCGATCTCATCTGAAGGACCGCCCAATTTAGTTGCCTCTTACGACAAGCAAGGGTTATAAGGATCTATTCTAACAAATGTATCCCCGCGGAGCGAAATAGAAATTATTTGAATCATTGAAAAATAAAGAATAAAGCGAACCATGTTACAACAAAATATCCCACAGCGTTTCCTATTTAGTATTACATATATTTGTTTGTAAATTTTTGTTTTCTTAAGAACCAAACATAGAGAGTGAGGTACATAATATATCAAAAATCTATATCCAATCAATAATGCATTGAAATATTGTGTCTTTAATTTTAAGCTTGGTGTATTGCAATATGTATATTGGTATATTTTCTCTACGCAATGATTACTAAACACAAAGATTACTTTACACAATGATTACTGTACACAATGATTACTATACACAATGATTACTGTACACAATGATTACTGTATACTGTGATTACTGTACATAATGAATACTATACATAATGATTACACTACACAATGATTACACTACACAATGATTACTATACACAATGATTACTATACACAATGATTACTGTACATAATGATTACACTACACAATGATTACACTACACAATGATTACTGTACACAATGATTACTATACACAATGATTACTGTACATAATAATTAATGTACACAATGATTACTGTACACAATGATTACACTACACAGTGATTACTCTTCACAATGATTACTATACACAATGATTATTATACAGAATGGTTACTGTACATAATAACTGTACACAATGATTACTGTACCTATGACCTATGCTTAGCGCTCAGGGCCATAGCACTGAGGGTTCCTTAAAGTGCCAACGCCTACCGTGACACGGGACCTCCGTTTTTAAGGTAATATCCGAAAGACCCGCGTTTCTCACTTCTAAATGCCGAGCGTTTGGCGAAGGAGCAATCACTACCAATTTTTCTTCTTAGGTTTGAGCACGAGTGGGGTCTCGAACTCACGACCTCCCGGTTACGAAGCGAACGCTCTAACCACTGAGCTACCGCGACCGGTACACAATGAATACTATACATAATGATTACTGTACACAATGATTACAATACACAATGATTACTCTACACAAAAAATACACAGAAAGTAATACATATAAATCTACATGTATCAATCCATCGTTTAGAACTAAGAATGAAAAAATATAAACCAAAAGCTTGTGGGGAGGGGAATGGCTGGGTTGCAAATTCTGTTACCGTTTCTCAATCGTCTACTACACTTATCTTCTATAATCGTTGAGAAATTCGAATGGTATTAAAAGCAAGGAGAGAGACATAGATCCATATACTTATACTGGGCTTGAGAAATTAGAAATTTCGGGGGTGGGTTAAGAGAAATTAAGAAAGCTCTTGTGTTTTATGAGCTGCGAACCATACCCTTGTAATACATAGAAAAATCTTAAATAGAACTCAAATAATTCTTTTTAAACTCTTGTAATTTTCACTTTAAAAAGTCACGATATGTTTCTAGTTTACTGTGAGGTCCTTTAATTTAGAATAATAGATATACAACAATGAAATAAATAGTAGAAATTGTTTCAGAAAAGAAAACTTGCAAGTTTCATAACAGTATCAACCCTTCATACTAAGTAAACACAGATGTGTTACAGTTATTTCTATTATTCAATCTTTGTCCTTTATATTTCTTCGTATGGTGGTAAACATATAAATTAATTAATACGGTATAATGTAAGAGTCATCATTACTTCCGCAATATTAAAACCGGTTCTTACCAAACTCAGAAGTTTGTAAGTTTGTAAGTCCACAAGAAATATAGTGACACGTCTTAAGTATCTCACACAGGTATTATCTCTTATCATAATATAAAAACACCTGTTTTGTTCCGTAAGTTGCCATCATAATCTGAATGCTGTATGTCAATCGCTAATCTCTTACACCTCTCTGGTCTGCATTTCTGACATTACTTAATTAGAAACGCAAATACTTTTATAGCATCTTTAATTATAAACCTAACAATGATACGTGAATCGTCATTACATTTTTATGAATAATGCATAATTGAAATATTTCACAAAGAAAAAACCATTCTTAACTGAGGAGTAAAAATTACTTGTTTTAAAATATATATATATATGTGTGTGTGTGTGTGTGTGTGTGTGTGTGTGTGTGTGTGTGCAGCACAAAAATTCAATTGAATTTCTAGATTTTGTCGTAAACAGCAAGAAAATCTCAACATGTGAAATTAATTCACAACTTCAAAACGTTGAGTTTCTGCGATAGTTACACGGTACATGTGGGTACCAGTACTTTATCAATCAATTTCATTCAAAGTGTCGCTGTAACGCACTGCAGAACGCATCTATTTCAAACGTTTTCCCAAAATCTACGGCGAACCGTGAGAATATCAATATAAAAGATAAACCGTACAAAGTTTGACGCATGTAATAATTTTGTTTATTATAGTTTCCTGCAAAATACTCGAATCTGACTGGCCTGGAAACAGTTGAAAACACACGTTTCCCTCTGAGAATAGAAAGCACATTCTCCAATGTGATAAAATTTGGCAACGAGTTACAATACTTGACAACGTATGATATAAAATTATCATATGCGTCAAATTTATGCGCGTATGGTTCGCGGTTATTTTTAGACCATGTCGTTTTTGGGTTTGTAATAAACCTAACTACCTACATTGGTATACAAAACATCGCTTGATTAAAAGTCTACAGACGAAGGTCTTTCATTCAGTATAATAAAACAAATATTGGATGCAATTGAGAATAATATTGAAAAATATTATCATTTGTTCCTACATTGAAAGGGAATTATGAATTTAAAAGAAAAGCTGGGTTATTGTGTTTGTTATTGAGCTACAGTATGTAAAACTTGACCGTTTTGCACTTAAAATTTGCTCAAGATTTATTCGCATAAGCTCAATTTGTCGGTGAAACTCTAACGAGGGTACAAGAGTGGCAGTCCGGGACGAAGCTTTGTCGAGTACTAGCCAGCAAATCCTGTTCAAAAGGTGGATTTCTCCATAAACAAAAGTAAATAATGAAGGATTATTTTTCTCACATTTTACCCATAGTTTGATCACTCACTGTTCGTTATCGTCACCTTTTCCTTAATTTAGTAGCTTTGAGAAACTTCAGAATTATTAAAAACCCTTTGAATTCAAAAACTCCAGGGTACGTTGCAGCTGTGCACGATTAAGAAATCTAACATGGTCGTCTTTCGCCGAACAACGCTGTTTTACACTGGTAATTATGTGAGAAAATTTAATAAGCCTTAGAGGAAGTTTATGGTCTATGAACAGTCTTGTTCATTTTGTGAAGACCCAACGACCAACTTCAAAAGATATTTTGATAAAAAAAAAAAACCACACACACTTTATTGCAGTTTTTATTTATTCACTTAGCTATCGTGGAATTGCCACCAGACGATATGGCAGTGCAGTTAATGTAAGAGCTTGTATCCCATCAAGTGAAGGTGGGTTATCTTCATCATCCATCGAAAACCGGAACCTTTGCAGCAAATTTGTGAAAAATAAGAACAGCTCCATTCTTGCAAGTGGCTCTCCAATACAAAAACGTGGACCTACTCAATAAAAATTTATCTATAGTACTACTCCTTTTGATGTTTTATTCTGGAAAAAAATCATTTCGATATTCAGTTTGATTAGTTATCTAAATGTGAACTTTGTTTCACATACATGTAATTATTAAGTGTTCATATTACAGATGAGTTTGGTACAAAGAAAGTAATATCTTTATCTTTCACTAAAGTATTCCTATGAACACACATGTCGCCTGTGTACTGCCATCCGCTCCAGCAAAAGGTTTTCCTTCCGTTTGTCCGAAACCTTTTGGTCTCCAGATAATATATCAAATACTTTTTGATGGTAAGCAATAATTTTACGTTAACAATAAAGGATTATCTACGACTAATATGTATTAAATATGTTAAATATAGTACAATTCCGTATGTTTGTCACATACAAAAAACATATGAAAAACTTCAGAAAAAGACGTAAATATCATATGACCAAACTGTATGTTTATCATAAAATGATACAAACATATATTAGTCATACTATAAATGTATGTTAATCACATGTTTGAAAACATAGATATACCTTGGGTACTCCTTTTACATGATTATCATGTCAAAACATATGTTAATCGTGTTTATCATATGTTAAACATGTGTTGCAATTTTACCTGTATAAAGATTATCCAATTAATTCCAACTAATAGAGGTCACGTTTAACAGGTAAGTCAGTGGATTCTGTTAATGACATTTGACGGATGCTATATACAGATCAGTGACAAAGGGTTTTAAAGGCATACATGTACGCCAAGCTGGTAAATCTTGTTGAACATGTATTTCGTATTCTGAACGCGAGGTTGGTTGGTTGTCTATGCAGGTGATGTCGACGCTAAAACCTTATGCAAAATGGGAAAAATGCTTCAAAAATTTTATGTGTAACGGCTAGATACCTGTGGAAAAAGGGACAAAAGCATCCCTTCGTCTAAGAGATCCAACTTCATTTAAAAATCGTTCAGGTTTGAACACGTGGGGCTCTTCCCAATATTTTTCGTCGATGTGGGCGGAGTATAGATTGGCAATGATTATAGAATCTTTTGGAATATCAAATCCAAGCAACTGGGTATCTTGTTTTGCAATGTGTGGAAGGGAAAAAGTTACTGAAACAGGAAATCATTTTTTTTTCATCAGAAATATTTCTGAATTAGAATTATAAAATACACAGTCACCAGATTGCTGACTGTTGTATATTTCACATGATACTACAGATTACAATGATTTATATGCACTTCAAAGATATCGAAAGTTGATACTTGCAAGTATTCGCTATTCTTTGAATTTCCAGCAGAGTGGCCTCCAGGTATGGCATTTTACCCCTATCGTCTAGACCAACAGGCCTGCTTTTACCGACAACCTGTGTCAATAATCAAGAATCGCAAGATATATTGGTTGATATGGTAGTATGTTAAAGAATTGTTCATCATATTCCATGATTGGTGTTGCGCAACATACATGATCAATTTCTTTCTGGCACTTCATCTGTATGTCAGGGAATGTAATCATATACAACAGGGACCAGTCTAAACTAGTTCCCGTTGTCTCCCCTCCCGCGAGAAAAAGGTCCACGATAACTTTATAAACATTGGCTTCTGCAAATAATATATGATATGTTATAACAATTATAACATATGTTATGATATGATAATGGGTCAGTTGCTTTCACAATCATTTTTCATTTTAATGTTATTCCATGATACAGAGAATATCAGACCAGTGTATATCTCGGGCTCTGATTCGTCTCGAGATGCCTTAATGTACAAGTCGATGAAATCTCGTATGATATTGGGGTTAAAGGTTTCCTCATGTTCTTTTATGGTTACAGCGAGGTATCTTTTCACTTTCTCTATTGCAGCACTTCTTTTTCTTATTAGCTGAAATATAAATGGAGATATCTAAATCGATGTATTTATGTATCTTGTATGGCAATCTTATAGCAATTGTCAGACACTTGCCTCTTTCCCGCCAGGGAGATTTCTGGTGAACGGAAAGAAATTTTCCTTTGCAAATGGTGCGTTTAGTCGAAAAATGGAGTCTAAAACATCCGTCAACTCATTGAATCTATCATCTGTGTACTGAAACCTACAAAATATGAAACAAGAACAGAATACATGTTATGAAATTAAAATCCTCTGTTATCACTTTACTAAATGACGGGGTTCAGTCCATGTAAAAATTATGACAAACCTTGCACCAAACATTACACTGCATATGATGTTTGTTGCAGCTGACAAAAACAGCGGTTTAACGCGGATTGGCTGTCCTTCGCTGTTTTTCAACGTTTCCATAACAACGTTTACTTCCTCTTGCACTCTTTCTTCTAGTGACTTTTTCCCAACTCCAAAATCTCTCAGAGCTTGCAGAGCGAACCGTCTCAGGATTTTCCATGGTTGATCACTGTTGTATGTTAAGCCTGAAAAGGTTTAAATGTTTCTGTTAAATGAAAGCGCCTCATTACTCAATGTTCTGCAGTCGCAGAAAAAAATGGAATAATTCACCAGCATGTATTCTCTAAAAGACACCCAAAACGGGATACAACTCCTTCTAAACATTTGTGTTATGTAATCCTTTGTCATTCTAGGTTTTTGTATAGAAGAAAGTCCACTTCTTTTTAAGAGGTTACCTGAAAGTGTCCAATACTTTGACAATTATTGTCCATTATTTTAAAGAAAGGATAGATACTGCCTTATCTTAAAAATAATGTCCAGTAATTGTCAACTTACTGGATATGCCAGGTAGGCTGAAAATAAGAGTATTGGCATCTCCTAATTCCGAATTCCATGAACAATTTCACTTCATTTTACACAAACGAAAACACATAAACGATAGGAAAAGTTACTAGTTGTTTGTCAATGTTTTACATCCCATTTGAGAATATGACGCTTACGGCCGTACCAGTTAAGGTTTTTATCATACCAACGTCTGTCGTGACGTGAAACGGGACTTTCTATTCTAAGGCCATATCCGAGACACTCGTGACTTGCACTTCCGATGCCGGGCGCTTGGGAAAGGAGCAGTCATCATCTATATTAAACGTCACATTAGTAATATTGGGATCGGAATAGAAATTCAAACACGGGACCTCTCGGTAGCAACCACTACGCTAACTGACCGGTTCATACTAGTAATTAATACAACGGGTCTGTTATAAAGTAGGTCAAGTTGTCCAGAAATTAAATAACAATAGTTTATGGCAACTAATTTTCATACAGGTACTAGAATATTTTGATTAAAGAGAAAATGATACTACCTGTTCCTTTAGAAACACCAATTAGCGGTACAAACAACTGGGGTCTGTCTGTGAAAACGTCTGCCTGTTTTACGAAAGCTTCGTTTATTGCGTCATATCCATTAAGAATAACTATAAGGGTCGACCCGCAGTGGAGGGTGTAAATATTCCCATATTCCTCCGCGAGCTTTGTATACAATTTATATCCACGTGGATCCTTACGGAACAGAATAAGGTTTCCTAGGAAAGGAACTGGAGTTGGTCCAGGGGGTAGGTTTCTCTTTTTCCGCCAAAATACACACAAGAAAACTAGAAGTCCAAATATAGTTGTGAGAAGTATTGAAGATGCATCCATTGTAGAGAAAAGGTATTAATCTACTATGTGTTCAAGCACGTGATCGTCTAGTGACAAACGGAAAGTTTAAACGTGTGAATTATATTCCTGGTCATGTCCTGGCCTTAATCCAGCTGGTTTTTGTGTTTGATAAATCACACGATATAAAAGCATCGAGATCATAATTTCAGTACACCATATGCTTCAATGCTGACGAACTCGGTAATATGCTATTCTAAGAATGTGTGTTACTGTCAAATCTTTAATACAATGTTGACTATATTTCAAATTGTCAAAATATATTAAGCTTCAATTATAAAGTCAGTTAATAATACAAGTCGAACACGGATACTGGAGGAAACGTGTAGAAATTTCGTAACATGTGCTATCTCAATGTTTTTCACATTCTGATACAATACAGACATTTATCGTTCAAACATTGTTCCTGTAAACATCTCCTTTGCACTCCATAGGACCTAAGTCCACACTGGACTCCACCCACATGTATAGTCTCTTTTCATTCCAGTCATAGGAGTCCCGTGAAAATCCAGGTTAGAATAGATCCCCAGTACCCTTTGCTAGTCGTAAGAGGCGACTAAATGGGACAGTCCTTCGGATGAAATCGCAAAAACCGAGGTCCCGTGTCACAGCAAGTGTAGGACGTTAAGATCACTCCCTGCTCAAAGGTCATAAGCGCCGGGCTTAGGTCTAAATTTTCTAGACTTTCACCGGCAATGGTGACGTCTCAATATGAGTGAAAAATTCTCAAGCGGGGCGCTAAACAATAGACAAACACTCAGTCCAGTCACAGGCGGCTAGGTGAGTAATACACAACCAACGATATGAATTATTTATAATCATGTTCTGAGACTTCAAATATTTGATTTGTAAATTGAAGGTTTGCATCTAATCACAGTTACTTCCATATATATTATTGTTTGTGCAGTTTCAATTATTATACTTTAAAATTGTGATGATGACTTCATACGTACCGTATTAGATCTTCGATATTCCGCCGAGAAAATCCATCGACCATTTTTGTGACGTCAATTTCATACGCAGAAAATATACATTGACCTTTGCTAAACAGCTTTACCCAAAGCTAAACAGACCACATTCTACCTTTAGTAAAGCTTTAAGTTTTCAAGGGTGAAAAATGACAACACCCGAACCAACTTCTTTTCTATTAGCAACTGGGGCTTGAAACATGGATAAGAAGATAAAAATGACTGAATCATCAGCATAAAATATGTAATAATTTTGTAACTATATATATATATATATATATATATATATATATATAGGGGCCTCCGTGGCCCGAGTGGTTAGAGCATCGGGCTCAAAATCACAAAGAATCTCACCTCTAGTCGGCGCGATATATGTGAGCAAGTTTGCCAGTTTACTTGCGGAAGGTCGGTGGTCTCTTCTCAGGTACATTGTATCTGAGTTCTCTCCTCCACCAACAAGAACTGGACGCCACCAGATAACTAAAAAATTGTTGAGTGTGGCGGAAAATAAATAATCAATATATATATATATATATATATATATATATATATATATATACAGATATATATATATATATATATATATATATATATATATATATATATATATATATACAGAGAGAGAGAGAGAGAGAGAGAGAGAGAGAGAGAGAGAATATATAGTGTATCGGAAACGTACATAACCTCTGTGATTATGTGAAGGCTGTCCAGCTGTTCAGGTCCGAGTATTATTTTATCTATGCAAGGCAAGTCATTAGTTAATAACATGAATTTATAATTGAATTAGGAGTTCCTCCCCTTTTTTGCCACAAATTTACAAAATAATTTTGTAAATCTCCGGATTTGACAGCCAAAATGGCTTCAACATTGACTAATACACATGTGTCCCCTGAAAATCCTGGATTCGCCACTGGGTGCCAGCAGTGCCTTGAAACTACGGTAACTTATAGCACTATGTTTGGTCGTAATCTGTATGCTTAGCATCATTCTTTCCGGACGACGGAAAGTTTCAGAAAGTGTATTTTATTAGATATTTGTTTCAATGTTACCTGCACTGGCTTGAGACAGATCTCGTGAAAGTGCGATTTCAACATTTTATAACTTTTGCACATTTATTATGGTGTATTCTGTAATTGTCAATTTGGTATGAACTAGAGTCTATTCTTTACTAAACAGTCCGGTGAATCTCATGTGTATGTGGTTCTGCTTTGAAAGTAATCAATTGTACTAAAATTGCAGAAGCACTACTTACATTAAATTAAAATCTAGACTTTTTCAGATAAGAGATAATTGCTTTTTGTACAAACATGGCACTCGAAAATACAAATTTCTAGTGATTGGAAAACAAGGTACATATTTTGTTAGACACCACCCCGATAGCCCGCACAAGTACTCAGAAGCAGACATTAAGAGTATGCTTGGTTTTCTTGTAGATAACATTTATGTAGTGTTTGGAGACCAAGTCTTCCAACAATCCATTGGTATTCCCATGGACACTTATTGTGCTCCCTCATTGGCAGACTTATTTGATATTCATATGAAGCGGGATTTGTTCAGAAACTGTTACAGGATAAAAACAAGAAACATGCCGTGTCCTTCAACCATACATATAGATATATCGATGACGTCGTATCAATCAACAATCATAATTTTCATACTTATGTTAATTTGATATATCCCGATGAACTCGAAATAAAGGACACTACAGAATCTGACTTGTCTGCTTCATATTAGGATATTTTACTTAATATTGACTCTAATGGCAGACTGACAACTACATTATATGACAAGCGTGATGACTTCAACTTTGCAATCATCAACTTTCCATATCTATGTAGTGATATACCACTTTCGCCTGCTTATGGTGTGTATATCTCCCAGTTGATTCAATACGCGAGAGCATGCCATGCGTATGAGAATTTTTTAAAGCGAGGTCACCTACTGACAAAAAAGTTGATGTTGCAGGGTTATAACGAATCTCGTTTGAAATCACCATTTCACAAATTTTACGGTCGCTATAATGGTTTTGTTTGAGATTACAAAGTATCTCTGGGACATATTTTGAATGATTTGTTTCATACCCTTTGTTAGACTGTCATTTTTCATACTAACTTTGACTACGGGTAATCCTGTATACCTAATTTCGACTAAGGGCGGGTGTGACCGGTCAGCAGAGGATGCTTACTCCTCCATGACACCTGATCCTACCTTCGCTTTGTCGGAGGTCCGTGTTGCCCTACACTCGAACTTGTATATGTCTGTGGGATTTATGATTAACACATTGTTAACTTCACCATTCGATATTGTAGTTGTCTTTCCTGGAGTATACTACTTACACCCTCGACTCCTCTAACAACAAAGTATTTTAACACAAAAATATATTGTAACAGAATTTAATCAGTTCAAAAAGACCTCACAGTATATAAAATTTCAAATTCATAATAGCAGGTTTTTTTAAAAAAAAAAAAACTCTTCAACCCAATAAAGGTCCCAATACCGGAAGTCTATGATGTTCTTCAGCTCTTTGGATCTCGACCCGGATGTCGTTACGGAGGTCAGCCGGAAGCACGTAGACATTGTATCTTTTGACAGGCTTCCCTGTCTTGTCGACGAGAATTTTCTCAAAGTTCCAGCGAATGTCGTGGACTTTGTTTCCTTGGTAGGTCAAACCGGGATAAAACAGTTCGTCAGTTGGTTCACAGTATTTCTGAAGAATGTAAATTTCTTCATTATAACCTGGCCTTTTTAGCAAATAAGATCAATTCGGACATCAATGTTCTGCAGCAATTTCTTCATAAGAAATTGATCATGATTTCTCAAAGAAAGATTTATCATGATATACTATTAAAAAAGGGGGAATATTGGATTTACAAGGACAATGAAATGCAGTTCATGAGGTCAGGAAGGAAACAAACGACAGATAAACATTAAGGAAACATTTGTCAATTTATTCGAAACCCTGTGTACAATCAACCCTTGGTTGTTTATTTTTAAAAGAAAATTTCAAAAGATACGGATCGAAAATCGGGTTTTCACTGCAAGATTACGACTAAATGACATGACTTTCAAATCAGTTAAGTGTTGATAACTATCAAAAAGAGCGCAGATAATGAGAAAACATCATCTGGTATTTCAAACGCTAAATATGTATAATCAGTGATTTAGTTTCCTTACTTTAAGGTAAGTGAACATTTTGTGCTCGTGGAGTCCGTTGACTGCAGTTTTAGCGGTGAGAGGGAATGCTGGAACAAATCCGTTTCCGGGTCTGACGTATTTCAGTCCATTCATAATTTCCGTTCCGTTTGCACCGGGTTCCTCCTAAAATAAATTGTTTAATTACTATAATTACATCCGGAAGGTACAAAGATATAACTTTTTTTGGTTTTTTTTAAATTTAATTTTTAATTAAGTCTTTTTATTTAATTAGGATCACTTAATGTAGGAGAGGCATTCATTTGTGATGTTGCATATATATATATATATATATATATATATAAACACATTTTAATGTTACTGAAATATTACACCAATATAATTCTGTGGAATCCTTTGACTTTTCGCTGTTGTGTCATAGACTGTTTATGTTGTGAAATATATTCATTGCAAAAATAAACCAAAATATTTCCATGCTAAAAAAGCTTCAGTTAATGCGATCTGGAGCAGAATTAGAATAACGTGGTAATAATATTTTATTTTCTAAAATCAAGAGCACATTTGTATTTTTAAAAACCAGCGTGATCAAACTGCCTGGGAATTCTAGTCAAACTTACAAAGTGGAACTGATCAGTGGGAACCCCAACGATCTGAAGGTCAGGTCCAAACTCTTTTTGGAGGGCGTTTAGTCCCAGGAACTGTGGAGTGTGGTCACAGTACGTAGCTACATTCACAACCAGAACTACCTTGCCTCGGAAATCAGCGAAGTTGATGGAGCCAGTTTTGAAGATATTTGGCATGGTAAAATCATGAATGGTGGTAGCATCAGATGTTGGCTGGGAACATTTCCCAATGAGGGCCAGGCTAGGCGAAGCCATGAAGGCGATGAGGACTACGCTTAAGAGAAGCATGGTTTTACTCTGTACTGTAACTTTGTTTATGATTTCTATTTCAAATTCCTTGAATTTATACTTTAACTAGTTTCTTATCGTGTGGCGGTTACCTCGAAATAATCAGGTCGATTGGGTGAAACCAAGACTACATCATTATCTTTGTAAAACAAGCTCTAGTAGGTAAACCGTGTAATTAGTTTGGTAAATTTATCTTTACGAAATTCAACAACAAACAATTACGTATTACGTACGTTGATGTTTTCTATATTTCGCGGGGTTCGAGAAGGGGATGTTATCAAATTTAGATATATATGAAAAAACAGAGCATAGTATTGGGGGTGTCATTAAATGTCTCATTAGCACAAATGGGAAAGAGGTTTTGAAATAACAAATACAACATTGGACAAAGAGATATAAAAAAAAATGAAGGAGCATTTTCTATGGGTTATTCGAAAAGTAGAAATTATGTTTACATAATTTTGATTTATATGATGTATATAATTTTATCAATATGCAGCCAGTTATACTTTTAATTTTAAAAGTAAATTTTGCTAAACTTATCTCGAGATCACGAGATTTGGTGCAGAGCAAAGCGATGGATCAAATCGATTGGCCAGAGAAAATTTAACAACATACTTAGTACATAATTTACAATATTAATCAAACTCTCTGTGATTTCTGTTTAACTTATCGTATTCCTTGTGTATTTTTATCATCTAATCAAGATCACCAGAATTTATATTGAATGGTGCAATTTTGTATTAATTAGGGTCATCAATGGGAATTTACCTTACAGGTATTCAACAGGCAGTTAAAGGTGTACAGTGAGTGGTTTTCAAGAATAAGTAGGTTTTCCTACACATTCAAAATATCTTCATGTTTGATTCGAGAGTGTCTGTCATGCCATGTCTTTTCAAATGGTTTTAAGTTAAGAACTTACCAATGAAAAGTGAAGAAAACGAACAGTGATCAATCTCATAACTCCTATAAGGAATACAAAATTAAGATTTGGGCAAACTCGGACTCCTGGACATACCAGAAGTGGGGATTCGGTGCCTAGGAGGAGTAAACGTCCCCTAAGAACCTGTTCACACCCGCCATGAGCCCTATATCTTGATCAGTAAACGGAGTAATCCGTAGTCAAAATCAGTATGTAAAGAACGGCCTAACAATTGGTATGAAATACATCAGACAGCATTTGACCCAATGACAGGTTGTAGTGGCAAACTAGAGCGTTATATAGATCATAGAAGTTGCAAAATGCTTACTTCAAACGAGACTGTTGAAACCCCTGTGACATCAACTTGTTTGTCAATAGCCTGCCTCGATTTAAAAACTGATCATACACAAAACAAGCTCTTGCGTATATAAACACCATATGCAAGTCATAATGGAATGTTGCTACATGAATATGGGAAGCTGACGATGTAGAGAATGAAATCATCCCGTTTGTCATAATACTATTCTTTGGGACATTTTTGGGCATGGATAGAAAAGACTTCCATACGTTTTCTAGATATCATTTCTGAAAATGATATATGTGGATGACCTAGGAGACCAACAGAAACAGATGCCACATGCTGATAAAGTGATATAAGTATGTACCGTGTCTTTTAAATTTGTTTTAAATAAAGAGTTAGATGCTGGATGTGTCGCTTTATGATCGAAGCCTTGGTGAGTACACATTTTATTCTATTTTGAAAATTCTTAATGAAGTGTTAGTGATGAGGCATAACAGATACGTAAGAGAGAGAGAGAGAGAGAGAGAGAGAGAGAGAGAGAGAGAGAGAGAGAGAGAAAGAGAGAGTATCCTAAATATATTTATACATTTGTTTGTTTTTTATTTATAGTCGCCTGAGCAATTTTTCAGCTATCCGGCGACTGTTAGATTTATACAATATATCATTCAATCAGCATGTGTTATCTCCAGTTTTTGCTGGTTGTTCAAGCCAACCAAACTTTTTAAAAACAATTCAATGTTACAAACCAATTCAGATAGCTGGTGCCCCGTTCTTGATTATGACCACTCATTAATACTTAATAATTTGATAATTATAAATGCAATAATATGGTTACCCGATCATGAAGCTTAGATTTTCGGTGTACCAAGTGAATTAGTATGGGCAAATATCTTTTGTTCGAGGTGTGAAACATTTACTAATTAAAGTTATCCAACTGATTGAAGGCCAGTTAAACGCTATATCCGTTAATTTCTTTCTCCATCTCTTTCTCAGTTTGGATTTTCGTCTCCTAATTCATTTGGTCCTGATTTTTGAGCTTCAAGCTAATGATATCAGTTATTTGTTTATTGACTATGCTGGAAGTTCTAGATAAACATTTCATCCCCCAGAAAATAAGAGACCTAGAAGTGTTTGAACTTGCAGTTTTGGTAAGCAACAATGAGATTAAATAGCATCTGTCTAATATCCTTACACCTAGCTTTGTATAAGATTTAGTACGTTATCGGTGATTAGCACTATGGAGGTTACCGGTAGGTTACCACTGAGGATTTTAACTTGGTCCTTTTTAAGATTGAATGATTTATCAATAAACCGGTCGCGGTAGCTCAGTGGTTAGAGCGTTCGCTTCGTAACCGGGAGGTCGTGAGTTCGAGCCCCGCTCGTGCCATGGCCGCGTCAAACCTAAGACGAAAAATAGGTAGTGATTGCTCCTTCGCCAAACGCTCGGCAATTAGAAATGAGAATCACGGGTCTTTCGGATATAACCTTAAAAACGGAGGTCCCGTGTCACGGTAGGCGTTGGCACGTTAAAGACTGCTACGGCCCTGAGCGCTAAGCATAGGTCTAAATTTGTGGTACAGCTGGTGACGTCTCAATATGAGTGAAAAATTCTCGACGGGACGTAAAACAAACAAACAAACAAACAATAATTGTTTGAAGATTTACATAGACAATGTATAAACCATAATGCCCCCTCTGGCATTAAAGATAAATAACAAGACTAAGAAATCTGATATGATGGAAAGTGAAGGATTTGTACAATATCTTTCAAATTTACCTTATTTAGTTTAAAATGCAGTTTTGGTTGAAAGTAATCTAAAAATATAAATACAGATCAATAGTCAGTTGACATGTTAACATCTTGATATACCCAGCTAGAAATATACTGGTACACGTATTACTGATATTTATATTTTCATTGAGATTTCAAAAGGAAATCAGTCATTAAGACGATGTATTATCCTTAATTCAGGGGCACATACTTCTCACTTCTCTCCTCAACATCACAATATATATATATATATATATATATATATATATATATATATATATTCAAAGAAATTTATAAAAAAAAACCCGAAGTTAAAGATTTAGTACGTTATTTTACAGTGTTCATTTTTTTTCACAATTAAGGAAAAAATATTTAGGTAATGGGATGTTACCTAATACAATGGAATATCATCTAAGATGTGAACAATACCCTTAGCTTGCCACAAATACATAATAATTTACATAATTTTGACAGTTAATAGGGGATGCTTACTCCTAGACACCTGATTCCACCTGATATGTCCAGGCGTCCGTGTTTTCCATACTCTCAATTTTGTATTCTTTATGGTATTGTTCATCATGATCACTGTTTTTCCACTTTGCATAAGTTTTAATTGTGAGCAAGAAGTTGCGTCTGAATTAGACGCTTGCGTCAATAAGTTTTCTTGGTATTTTATTGTGATAAATAACTAGAACGTCCTTTCAACTGTACACTGTTTATCACTAATGCTCAGGAAGTTTATTGGGACGTTCTGATTTGTTATGTTTCGTAGTCATGAAATACCTGAGGATATTGGATCTATGTAAACCATCGTTTTAAAGGTACAGTTCTATGTATGTTTTTTGTCATATTGTTGGGGGGGGGGGGGGTACGACTGATTCATTTGTACTTACTCGGAATTGCATTTTTTTTCACTACCATCTCTTCTTCTTTATTTACATATTTATGAAGAATAATTTCAGTTAAAAATAATTTTCTTATTTTTTCATCGTAATTAAAATTTTTACAGCACTGGAGCAGTAATATTTTCTTGTGTGTATGTGTATTTTTTCAAAAAATCATTCTTTGCTTTTTAGAGATAAACTATAATCTCCAATTTCATAGAAATCTTAAAAACCATGTAAGAAAGAAGATGTTAACCTGAAGGATTTGTGCATGCCGAAAAAATGTAAATGTTTACCCTCAGTAAAGAAAATGAGAAAATCATTCCGTGCTCGTATTTTCAAACCAAGTAAAATCGATTTTTCTGCTAAATCATATGCTAGTTCTGGTATATATTACACATGTTACTCTTTGATTTTGTTTTCATTTTTCCATGATGCTGAGTCATATTTTTGTTTGTTTTCTCCTTTCAAACATAAAAGTCCAAACTTACATTATTCAAAGATTCGAGAAAACTTTTATTTTGTTTATTGTCATTGCTGGGTTACATGCTAAATGTATGCAACGTTACCACGTGACACTTCTACAACTTTTGTTTGAAACCTTAAGTTTAAAATAAGCGAAATCTCTAACTAGGTCTTTATGTGAAACAGTGCAATATATATATATATATATATATATATATATATATATATATATATATATATATATATACATATATATATATATATATATAACAGAGATACTATAAAATTCACCATCATTGTTTAGTGTTTGTAAAGATGTATTCATTAATTTGGAGAACCATTGTTTTGGGCCAAATGACAGTCAGATAAAGGCGCAGATATTGATATTAATCAAGTTATTAATTTCGGGCCACTCTATGTTGTACGAAAAGTGGAGAAATCTAAGAATCAGTTTTGGTTTGATGTTTTTCAGTCTTGGAATAAACTTGTTAATTGTTATGCACATAATGATAATATCACTTAAGAACAGTTACCTTCTAATATTTTATGGTATAACGAGAAATTAAAGGCAAATAATAGAATATATTTGAAGGCATGGAGTGCAAATAATATTAATTTTCTTAATTCATTGCTAGACAATGATGGAAAATTTATGAAATACAACTAATATATACCAATTTGAAAACCAACTTTTTAGAATTAATATTTCAGTACAACAAATGTAGTCAAGAAAATAATGAAATATCAAATTTCTTTGATTTTGGACAAAAATGGAAATATAAAAGTTTAAGTTTATAAATATCTTATCAATAATGCAGTAAAACTTATAGGTCAATTAAAATGGAATGAAACGTTTCAAATATCACGAGATAAATGAAAAAAACATTAATACTAGTGTATTCTTATTAGTCAAAGATAGAAAACTACAATGGTTTCAGTGTCGTGTGAATCACAGGATACTGACCACCAACATCTTCTGAAGAATCATTCACAAATGGGATATAGATCTGTGTACATTCTGTAGCCAACAAAGAAAAATAACCAGTTCTAAGATTTATAAGAAAAGTATGTGAATGGATTAGTGACATTTTTACTTTTTATGTTGCAACTTGTAAGAGATATATATTCTTGGATGTGCTTAGAATGAAATTAGCAGCATCATAAATTGCTTATAAGAACCAGTGTTGAATAGCTTTAAGATGACTTTGTCAAATGCATACTGTACAATATAGCATTGAAAATACCCAAGAGAAATATCTACAGTATGCTGAATTTTTTTTTATTTGAACAATTCAGAATACAAGAGAATAAACGATGATAATGTTATAATGATATATGTATTAATATTGTTACATCGTCAGTACATACTTGAAAATTAAGGGGTGCCATATTATGACAGTCCTCTGTTATATATCCTTAGCCTAAAGATAGACTTCTGTATAAGGATTAACAAAATCCTGGTGCTCATTGCATTTTGTCATGTGCAACAAATATACTGACGAAGTTTAAAAACGCAACACACGTTTTTTTTAAAAAAATTATTCATTAGAAACATTACATATAAAACTTTAATTGCAAACTTTACCCAACATACATCGTATTGATTTTTAAAACCCATCACTCGATTTACCTGTGATCATTGTTTGCGCGTTGTGAGTAGCCTGGCACGAAATTTTCAGGACTTTTTTCAAACACGTGGAAAGGTAACAGGGGAATTTCTTGCAATGAAACAACTTTGTTGGTGAAAGCATAGACTCTACTAACAGAAAAAATTCAAAACCAAGACTATACCGCGCTGAAGCAATGAAATGCGCAATCAGGCACTTGATATGCTTCAACCAAGCGTTAGTCAGCATAAGGTTGTAAGGCGTTTTAATGTCCATTCTTGTAGTAGTCGGTTGTTGTTACGATTCCAACAAACAGGATCCCTAAATGATCGCCCAACAAACGTTCATACGGCAACATCACCTGCGCAATAGGCTTACGGCCGCTGTGACCACGAAGAGAGAAATCATTGGACGTCATGGAAGGCCTATTCATCCTAGAACCGTTTCCAGAATTTTGAAGCGCCATGGGATTCGCTGCAGAAAACCTTATATGGGGCTACAGCTTAAACCGCATCACCGACGGTACAGATTGCAATGGGCAAGGCAGCATCTGACTCAACGTCAAAATTAGTCACATGTTGTGTTCTCAAATGAGTCTTAACTTAACGTTAGCAACGCAGACGGCAGATGTCGAATTTACCGTCGTTTACATGAACGTTTTGCAGACAATTGTGTTCTCGAGCGCGACAGGTTTGGAGGGGGCGTCATGGTCTGGGGTGCGATTAGCGACAATTTTCGGTCACAACTGGTCGTTTCAAATGGCACCCTCACTGCTAGGAGGTATGTGGACGACATTCTGCAGCCTGTTTTAGCACCATTAATACAGCAGCATACGCAAGGATATGGGTTAGTTTTCCAACAGGACAATGCGCGCGCACATACAGCAACATTGACACAAAACGTTTTTCAAACGAACGCCATTGACGTCCTTGATTAGCCCGCTATGTCACCAGACTTGAATCCAATCGAGCATTTGTTGGACGAGCTGGGCAGCCTCAGCTTCAGAACCCGCAAGAATTAGGGAGAGTCTTGTTGGAGGAATGGCAGAATATTCCTCAGAGGACTATCCGAAATGTTTGCCAATCAATGTCACGTCGCCTTCGTGTTGTCATCACTGCTAATGGAGGTCGTACCCGATACTAGGGAAGAAAACCACATTTCAGACGCACCACTCATTGACATTCATTTCAACTGTAGCCTCTTTGTGAATACAATGGTGTGCAAAATCAGAGAATAGTATTCAATTAACATGGTTTATAATATATCACTATGAATTTGTTTATGAGATATATGAACAAATTTATAATATATAAAATTATCAAGTGTTGCGTTTTTAAAGTCCGTCAGTATATATATTTGCTTTAAAGCAATATAAGCTGCCAAAATTGCAATTTTTTATAGTGGCATTAAAAGAGGTTAAATGAACGTTGATATGATTGAAAAAAAGAACTGCATCGAATTTCCTCTCTTATGCATCGTTTACACACCTTTACGTGATGAAAAATATATTCCTCGACATTCCGTTTGACCCTAACAATGGGAGCTGATTAATCGTCGGCGACAATCCCGAAGATAACCGATGTTGACACGAATGATTGTGATGTTGATCGGGTTGTATCCGGGTCATTAAAATATGGAAGGCGAGGTGAGATAAAATTCTAGTTACCATCATTATTTTGGCACTGTTAACGATGTTATATGTTTTTAAGTTATGATAGTATGTTTTTTAGTTATGATAGTTTTAAGGGATCGCTCGAAACATTACGCAAAATTCCAAAGTCGGCTTTCTCCCTCGCTTCGAACCTTTCGTGTCAGACATCTTTCGTGCTTACCGGAAATATTGCACTTGCGCATTTGACTTTGCCGAATGAGTTCAACTTTAGGTCATTGCATACGGAAATAATGTCGGGAAAATTAAGGTACGGGAAGACTTAATTTCAACTGTCGAACATTTTTGCATTTAATGCAAAAAATACAACATATCAAAAGTTTAATCGATAAAATCAGGTATTAGAAGGTAGATGTTTACAAAATTTTCGATTAAATTTTAGGACCCCAAAATAACAATTTTGACAGCTTATATTGCTTTAAGGGTTGAAATAATAACCATTTTAAAGAGACAAACAAAAAATAATGGGGAATGGGTTGACCCCGGGGAACGTCCTTTCTTAATATTTAATGCATCTTGATATGTGCAGCAGGAATATATTTGGTTCAGGGATCAGTACCTCAACTGTTTTAAATATATTTCAACAATTATGAACTAGGGTTTGGGATGACCCCCATGGCATTTGCCCAACGGAATACTCAATGCATCTTGACATACGCAGCAAGAATATATACGATATAGGGTTGCTTTGAAGATATTTGAGCATTCATAGAATAAAGGGTAGGGATGACCCAGAGGCATTTGCCGAACAGATCTTGATATATTTCGGGCAATGTAGCAATAAGGTATTCCGCCAGAAGTCATATTCTCACTTGAGCATTTTATACGAAATTTAATTGTGTGTTCAAGTGAAATATAAAACTCAAATACGACGGAGAGCATATTTGAAGGCAAGGCGTGCTGTCTTATTACAGCGTCTAGTTACTCTTGTTGGCAAACATTTGGTAATTTTAGAGTTTGGAAATAGCTTTAATACTTTATTTAAAAAACACAGAGTATAAAACCAGAATTTCATTCGGAGATTATCAAACATACTATCTTCGTGTTATCTTCATAATATCTTTATTTTCCAATGGCTCCTGGAAATGATCCGATATTAGGAAAACCTGGATTAGAGGTCTGTTTATTTGAGATTCCCAACTTAGCATCTGTAAAATGAAAGATGTTTTCACACTATAAAATTATAATTTTCAATTAAATTTATTGCTAAAATACCAGTAATAGTACTATAATACATCAATTATCATAGTGCGGTCTTATTTTTAATTATGCAGACTGTGGAATCATTGATTTTCGTGGGGGCTCAATGTTCGTGGATACCTTTCATTAACGAATTTATGTCCAAACGAACCCGTTATATTTTTGCAATAGCGTCCATAGTATAATGTTGTATATTTCCAAAAATTATGTTAACTAGAACTAGTAAATATTTGGCTACCCACGAACACAGGCCCCACGAACATTAATGATTTCATAATATGCCTTACCAATATGTATTGCAATCATCGGTTCCGGTTGACGGGAATGTATTCTGAAATTTGCATGCCCAGCATTATCTACTTTTATAGTCTGGCCAGTACATACACCATTCACAAAGTCCCCAGATATGACGTCACAGTATGTGCCACTTGGTAGAGTAGTTAATAGCCCAATGGAAAGCTCAGAATTTCCCGCGTTCACTACAAGAAAGCCCCTGCCATGTCGAGCAAAGGCAAATTGTCTCAGATCATTGCTCCACCAATACGTTAATCTGGCCTGGTCGACAGCATTGCGGAAACCCACCATGTTCTTTATCGGTCTCCATCGATGTTCACAGATCTGCACAAATGAATACAGCTTTTGGTGATTATTCAGCATGAACTCGAATATCGAGATATATAACAACATAGCAAAAGTAATTCTACTTGAGAGTTTACCCCTAATGACATCCACTAAAATGAAATTTCAAGAGGAGTTTTTTGCAGTGGTAAATATAAATTGGTTTAATTGATTGAGTGTTTGTTTGTTTTACGTCCCGTCGAGAATTTTTCACTCATATTGAGACGTCACCAACTGTAGGTGAAGTACCACAAATTTAGACCTATGCTTAGCGCTCAGGGCCGTAGCAGTGAGGGTTCTTTAACGTGCCAACGCCAACACGGAACCTCCGTTTTTAAGGTCATATCCGAAAGACCCGTGATTCTCACTTCTAAATGCCGAGCGTTTGGCGAAGAGGCAATCACTACCTATTTTTCGTCTTAGGTTTGACGCGGCCATGGCTCGAGCGGGGCTCGAACTCACGACCTCCTTGTTACGAAGCGAACGCTCTAACCACTGAGCTACCGCGACCGGTTATAAATTGGTTTATACTACTTTGCAACTGTACATGTATATTTGGGTTTTAAACCTTCAAAACAATATCTACTTGCCCATCCATTTTTACAATCTATACTGCTTTTGTCGAAGACTTCCAGTGTGGACATGGTGTTAGATACAGGTGGACCCATCCAGGAATTAACATCTGTATCGTTGATCATCATTCTCGGCCAATAGTAGCTACTCATAACTCTCACCAGTCCATATGGATGTGCGAGCATGAAAGTTGTTGCCATTTTATACAAACGAGGATTATCATAGTTAGATAACACGTTCGCTGAAAAAGACATAAAGAACACATTTGATGTTTAGACCGCGAGAATCTTATATTGATACTCAAAACAAAACAAATAAACCATCCAAAGAGTATCACCAGCGATACAAAATGCATCTGTAGTTTATAATTCTTTACTTGTACATCACTAGATGTGATACCTATTTCATGGTTTTTATGAAATTCCTTTAAACTAATACTATGCCTTGTTGGATATCTCAACATTGTGAAGCAACACACAAAGTAACAGCACACCAAAGAAAAACGTCTAAAATTAAAAAAGGGCCACATCTCTGAAATCCTCTAAAATTCAGGACGAATAACACAAAGTCATCATGACCAACTTTCGTCCGAACTATGCATTGAAAAATAAAAATTGTATGATATATCTTGATCTTTTAAACTTCATTGTCTAATAGGATAGCTCAATGTGTTTGCTTGTGGTTGCTAGTATGCAGATTGTGAGTTCGAATCTCACAAGGGTTGTATTATTTATCCCGATTTAAACTGCATTTTAAAGTAAATTTATATTAAAATATAAATATTAATGTTTTCGATTTCAAAATATTACTGTACTTATCCTCCATTTTCAATTTATAACAATCTTCTCTGGTGTGATATATATCCTTAAAGTTGTTCTATTTCACCATCAAGGTAGTATTACACATGTAACAAAGCGAAACGTCAACGCATTAGGGAAAAATTCCGTACAACCGAGTCCCTTGAGGATTCGGGTTACAATAGGTCTTCGGTATTCCTTCCTTGTCGAAAGGGACGACTAAATAGGGCGGTTCTTCAGATGAGATCGTCAAAACCGAGACCTCTGTCACAGCAAATGTGGCACGATAAAGACCCCCCCCCCCCTGTTCAAAGGCCGCAAGCGCCGAGCATAGGCCTAAATTTTGCAGCCCTTCACCGGCAATGGTGACGTCTCTGTTTAAGTGAAATATTGTTCAGCGGAACGTTAACCAATATACAATCAACCAACCAACCGAACAACTGAGAATCAGATGGACGGTAAGTCAATTTGACAGCGTCATACCATAATATGCCTCGTCTAAAGAGAGCGTATAAAAATTAACTCCCTAGAATGTTTTACATATGAATAAGGCAGAGTAAAAATCAAAGAAGCCGGAGTAAATTCAATGTACAAGAAATATTTTATTTCTAGGGTAGTAAAAACTCGCGAAATTGTTTTCAATCTGTTCTATTTTACCTGTTCCATAGCCACGTTGACTTGCACTGTCATCGATGAAAACCACAGTGTCCTCAGAGGCGGACCAATCCGGTTTTAACTCTAAGTCAGCCAGAATTCTCAAATTGGCTGTGTTGCCTCTGTAATTGATAAGTACGTTTTGTTAGGCTTAGTGTCATAGCAAATATCCATAATTTTAGCCTAAACAAAGTTCACTCAAAATCTTCAACTATCATATTTTGAATGTTTCCTTTCAAACACAAAATATTGTAAATAAAAAGCTCTAATATGAATTGGTACTTACAGAAATACCCTTGCAAGAAAGTACCCATAATCATAGTTGGTGACCTTGGCCAATCTGCTGTACTCGGAAACATCACTGGACAGTCCAACAGTGTCTATTACCAGATCTTCATGAAGCATAAACGGGCGAGTGTCAAATGGAAAATACCTTGTATTTAGGTGATGTAACTTGAGGTACAAACGCTCTAGTTCAGAAGGCCACATATGTTTTGCGGCATCAATTCGAAAACCTGCCACCCCGATATCTATGAGCTTGTTTAAAAATTTTAGCTGCACTTCTTGTATGTGATTTGAAAATATCTTCAAATCGTTCAGAGCTTGCAGTCTGCAGTTTCTAACCTCTACTTTGTTAGTGTAGTTGTGGACAGTCAAATCTGTGGTTGAGCAGTTTTGCGCGTTGTTGAAATCGGATTTAGAGATTTGGACTTCCGGATAAATGGGGTCACTATAATATGAACCGCCTGTACCCAGTCCGCTGGTGCCTGCTTCGGTCATGTGGTTCAGGGTAACATCTGCGTAGATTCTGAAAATGTTTATTGCCTTCGTTTTACTCTGTACAGCAAACGTACCTAGCCACAGCTTAAGGTCATTGGCAAGGCAAAACATCCTTGAGAGAAAAGTTTTTACGTTTTTTTTTCTTTCTTATAATAATTGTTTGATTTCCTGTTGACTGCTCCTGGCCTTTAGGCTATTGACAAATCAATAGCGGTTAATTAAACGCTTCCTTGTTAGGTGATTAATGAACAATTAATTTAACACGTTTCTAGGGATAGCTTCATAAAATAGGCAATACCATTATAAATGTCATAAAACACGTTTGTATGAAATTCTGTTGTAAACACTGATGACTTGTCAATGTACTTATGCTACTAGTATTCAATGTACAGGTATACGATTAATTTTCAAATCTGATAAACGAATCGTGTGATTTTTGTAATCGTTGCATCATTTTAAAGTTTATCGAAATAATCTACCAAAGAAATTTACAAAATTATGATTGCTGCTTGCTGTATTTCATCGTCTACTGACATCTATAGGAAGAGCATGTTTTAGTAAAATATTTTTTTTTAAAAAGAAACTGTATTTTCATTCATATTCCTTGGTAAGAATTTACACAAACTTTCTCTTTATAAAATGTATGAAATTAAATTAATCATTTACTGCAGATATTTTACTTTCAAATAATTAATCATTTACCAGTCAATTGCGCTTAAACGACATTTTCTAACAATAAAAATTTATGTTAATTATATCATTCAGAATTGTTAATTCTACATTAGTTATACATATAATACATTAACCTCATCCTCAGTGAAATCACCAGCTTTTTTATTTCTTTTTTTAAAGAAAGTTAAAGTCTCTCTTGAATATATACCATAACGTATGTATTAGTAATCACAATTCAGAGTTTATACATTGATTTAAATTTCGAAAGTGTCATACTGTTTCCCAATCTAATTTAAAATTAAACTTTATTTATTTTACGACGATTAACAAACAATTTCTACAATTTATATTACTGCTTCTCGTCGGATCAGATTTTGGCGTGAAGGGGTCATTGATTGGTCATCCCAATCTTATTAAATTAGATTCTATGATCCGCTCCCTGAGATCGCTGTACAATCTGAAAATGGACGGATGACACAGTGTCTTTAACTACTTCTTACCTGACTCCGACTTTATTGCAGCGCACCACCATGTCTCGGAATTCCTGTTCACTGCCGCTCCTCGTTACCAGTTTGTAAGAGACGGGTTGGTAACGCTCAAACCACGGCCGAGGAGGACGTTTAATGATTCTGTTCTCATGTGGAGGAGAAATCTTTAAACAATGGTAAAAAGTCAAAGTATGATTGGAAACTAACGTATGGGACATTTTATAATCTTTTACTCATATATAGAATATCATCCAATCCGCAACGAATTGTGTAAAATTCAATATCTTACATGTCTTAATGAAATGGTTTGTTGAAATCTTTTAAATATTGGTTTGATAACCATTTGTTTGCCAAGTATGAAGCATGTCTGAATGGAAAAAGGAAGAATAACACACAAGAGATATATATAATATTTTGAAATTGAAAACTTTTAAAATACCTAATTTTGTGAGAAAAGGTGCAGTTTCAATGAAAGTCATCTGAAAACAGACTTCAGTCCACGATCTAGAGATCGGCACTCGATGCGATTTTTTTTTTTTTTAAATCTTATAATTATCATTCATTTGGACTACCCAGCTAGGTTATAAAATTCCAAAGGTCAAACCGGTCGCGGTAGCTCAGTGGTATGGTGTTCGCTTCGCAACCGGGAGGTCGTGACTTCGAGCCCCGCTTCTGCTATGGCCGCGTCAAACCTAAGACGTTACCATAGGTAGCGATTGCTCTTTCGCCAAACGCTCGGCATTAAGAAGTGAGAATCGTGCGTCTTTAGGATATGACCGTGTCACGGCATGCATTGGCACGTTAAAGAACTGTCACTGCTCAGGCCCTAAGCGCTAAGCATAGGTCTGAATTTGTGGTACTTCATCTACAGTGGTGATGTCTCAATATGAGTGAAAACTTCTCGACGGATGTAAAACAACCAACCATCAATCAAAAGGACAAAGATTATCTAGCTGGTATTCATTTTTCCATTTGAGTTTTTAAAAGATATCACCCATTATTCCATTTCGATTTTTCTCTTAAAAAATCGTTTTCTGCTCGCAGGTCCAAGTCTCACCTGTACACCACAGAACCCAGCTGGTGCGAGAACTCTTTCACATTCTGTTGCCACATCCTTCCATTTCCACTCAAAGAGATGAACGATGGTCTCTTTTCCAGGGGGACAATTGGAATGGCTCCATAGACCGCATAACACTGATGAAAATAGAGTTTACGCTGTTACATTGATTTAACATGAAAATCGTTCATACAGATTTTGTCAAACACACATTTGTACACGTGTACTTCAGAAGTATGGCATATATATATATATATATATATATATATATATATATATATATATATACATATATATATATATATATGTATATATATATGCATGCATGCATGCTTAATACCCATTGTTTCCACGATTGTTTAATCTCCATCATACGTTTAAACTAGATAATTTATATTATGGAATTTAACACGTTTTTAATCACCCCATCCCGCCCCGAAGATTGAAGATCGGGGCCATAATGCTTTTGACCTATCCGATTCTTTTTTTGTCATTCCATATCCACAACTTTAACCTTGGTCATACTCTTTAATTCTATATAACGTACATGAAGACATTTCTTAGTTAATTAATTGAAAGGTAAAGGTAAAGATCAATGTTATGTGACTGTTAAAGGTCAAGGGCATTTGTCAAGGTAAGATTTTCCACAGTTGAACGTAATCACGCCCAGGGGCGTTGTACTTTACAAACATATCGTGTAAATATATACGTATTTTTGTAACGTTGACATGTGTGTTTAAATTAAAAAATAAAGTACAATGAAACAGCACAGATTATTGGTAAACGTACATATTCCATTGAAACAAGAGGTCTATAATCTACACTGCTCACCTATTTCCTTATACACAGAAAAGTTCACTAATAGTTGTCCAACAAAAACCCAAGACCTCTACTGGATAGCTATCTCTGGACCCTCCCATATGTTATTTTGAGAAATTCTAATCATTTTGGAACGAGATTTTCTACCCCTCTCGATGTCTCACCGTGACGTTGAGTCATGGTTTAAACAAACCTAAATCTACAATACCTAAGTATTCTTGAATATATGAATTTGACTAGCTGTAGTCTTCTTTTTAGTACAGATTGCAATGTAAAACTTTGAATCACAAAGTTTCAGGCTTTCTAGTTCAGTTGTTTTCCACATTTTACTTATGATTGATTGATTGTTTTCAACAGTTATCTGATGGCGTCCAGTTTTTGTAGGTGGAGGAGAGAACCCAGATACAATGTATCCAGGAAGAAACCACCGACCTTGCGAAAGTGAACTGGCAAAATTTCTCACATATATCGGTGCGAGCGGGATTTTGAGTGCAATGCTTTAACCACTCGGCCACGGAAGCCCCTAAATGCTTCTTCATATCTAGGGGATGTCAAGTTTGGTTTGGTTTAGTTCAGAAGTTCTTGAGAAGAAATATAAATTATTTTGCATTGTAATTCAATATATATATATATATATATATATTGGTAGTGATAAAATTTTAAATATAGTAGTAAAGCTTTTGTAGACTTCATGTTTCCAAAAATAGAAGTAGAATAAAATAGATCTAGAAAAAAAATGGAATTGAATCATGTTGATATCGGTCAATCCACGATTTTACCGCACCAACCAAGAACCCAATACCGGCCTCGGATTTCACCGAGTTCGTGGTTGGTTCCTCTTCAGCATGCTACAGTTGTATAAAGTCAACGGTGACAACGACTGGCTACCAAAAAATTTTGGTTCGAAGGTCCAAGACAGTTGACAACACTGGGTGGACAAGTGATCACTTATCAATATTATTTATCTGTCCTCGAGGATACTCGGGTGTCTCAGACGTGGATTTTATGTACAAATTGTACTTTAAAACTGAATCAGGGTAAAAGATAATTAACTCAACTTTGCTCCACATTACATAAAGCAGTACAAACATATCATCTTTACGTGGAATAAAACAGAATATGTAAAATAGATGTGTGTATACTACAATATTTACATTTCCAATGTTTTACCTTTGATGGCTCTACAAATTTTAATGATAGCAATTTCCTCATGAACACGTTGCAGACGTAAACTATTAATAAATAAATTTTATTTTTGAAAATACATGAAGGCATGAACTACGACGTTTTACGCCAGTATTCCGAATGAAACGCGTGTGCAGTTCATGCCTTCATCTGTTTTCAGAAATGAAATTTATTTTTATATTTACATTTTACTTTAATTTCTGTCGGAATATTCCCAGCCGTTTAATTAGTGGTACTATATTTATCAAGATTCATACGCACATTGTTCACATTCATGAGGAAATGGCTATCATTTCATTTGGTAAAGATACCGAAGGTAAAAGCATTTTAAGGGCGCTAGCAATAAACGTTTTTTGAAAATATATGAGGGTATGAATTGCAACGCTTCAAGCCGGCATATTTTTAATGCAGACGTGAAGCGTCACAGTTCATACCCTAGTGTGTTTTCAAAACATGAAATTTATTCCTTAAATGTTATCTCCTAGTGATATACTGTATAACTGTTTACGGCGTTCGTTTATCTCCTTCGGGTACTGCGTGCTTATTCCACACTGTTTACTGCGTAGAGAACCCGGGGCTGCGCGTCTAATGCTCTCCTTATCCTTGTGCAGCACAAACTTGGCGACAATAGGCCGATTCTTTCTATTCAATATGCACTCAGTGGAATTCAATATTGTCTATGATATTCACCTCTTTCTTTATAAAGTCTTTTATTGCAGTTCTGTGACTTCTTCCTAGGTTTCTGGAATTCCAGGTATATCTCTCATTGACCTTGTTTGTAAATCCAGGGATGTTCTCTGCGATCAGTTAAGTTTATCCGCACTGCCTGGAGTTCTACATGAGTCGTTTCATTCTCTTTCAAGGTCAAGATCGATCTCTTGTCTATATCTTTCAATTTGCCTTAGATTTCTTTGGCTGCATTTTGTTGATCGTCATATTGTAGGGATATGTGAATTGTACTTATTTCGATGTTTTCATGTCTTTCGATTCTTGATTAACATTAGTTATATTACATTCAATATCACATAACCGTTTGTTAATTTTATCGAAAGTCGTTAATTTTGACGACACCTAATGAAGTTTGCTAAAAGTCATCGAAAGATTGTCTCGTATATCATTGTTTTGACTCTGAGAATTCGTGTTCGATTGGTTAAACGCTTGGTTGTGTGTTGGCGATACATACAAATTGTGCACAACTCTTAACGCCGGTATATTTTTCATGGAAGCATGAAACGTCACAGTTCATATCATCCTGTATTTCAAAACATGATATTTATTCTTTAAATATTATATCCCAGTGATATACTGTATCAATCCATGGTTTCTTGTCTTATTCCGTTTTCATGTAGTTTTAAATGAGTGGTTTTTACACAATGTAGCGGTCAGCCGGGTTCGCCGGTGGCCAGAAAGCTGTTAGTTGAGCACCTAACTGGAGATTCAGGGGGCCCGGGTTCGAATTCCGGTCTGGTTCGTTTGATTTTCTCCCTTTCTGTTACATTTGGTGCCGCTAACCACCCCTGGACTTGAAGATGAAAGTCATGCCAGGGACAAAAAGAATCTGGGTTGTGTGAAGATATTAAGGAGGAGGGAATATAGCGGTCTGCCGGGTTCGATCGTCCGTGACCATATTGCTCAGTTGGCAGAGCAACTGACTGGTGATTCAGGGAACCCGGGTTCGAATCCCGATTCATCCTAATTCATGAACCATTTTGCCACCATAAAATATATCAAGTAATGTGTACTTCTTGAGAATTCTCATATTATAATTGTAAAGGAATTGAAGGCATTTATCAAAGCTAGAATTTTCAGTATCTCTTATAAATACATGCAAGACTGGCATTTTACGTTACTATCTTAGTATAGTGTGTTTTACAGATAAAAAATCTCTGATAAAATTGCATTCAGTAATACATAGTAATACTGGACACTCTTGCCTGAAGTAAAACAACACACTAACAACAAGAGCACCTGCACGTCCTGTGTACCAGTCATTATATTAAACGATAATGACAACTTTTGATGACCCCCTCCTAGACAATGTCGGATTATCGTCTTAGGGGTACCTTGCATAAAGAGCTAGAAACCCGTGTTTATCACCTTGATCCAGTTAGTGACATCCGTATGTTACTCTGAACTAAAAAAAAAACAAACAAACAAGATCTAGTTCATTTTAATAATTCGAACCACATCAAATGTGGTGAATAAAATAATTTTTTGTTAAATGAAACAAATAACATAAGAGGAAATAAAGTGTTCGATAAATAAACAAAATGATATAATTTTATGGAATTTTATTACATTTTGCCTTGTGCAGCAAATTTTGTATTAAAACTAGAAAACGAAGTTCCTAGATATCCACTGCAACCCAAGTTTTTATGGAATGTCGATTCTGTAGAAAATATCTGCTCAGGAAATTTGTACAGGAAGGTACAGCTGAGGATTCACAGTTTTCTCTAGACGCTGCATGTTCTGATATAACTACGTGTAATATCATATCATCAGCTGCTAAACATCTCTTCAACAGAGGAAAACTATATCAGTCTTTAAAGCTAAACTTAAAATAAAAAATTATTTGATGCTGATATAGTAAAGATGGGGGAAATTTAATGGAATATGCCAAAACTTTTGCCAAACATCCAAAAGACTCACTGGTTAAGGGGCATTTCTTTGAATGACATATAGGTTATGTAAAACGTAGAAAATTCAAATGCAAACAGTTTAGATTCAGCATGCTTTAGAAAGTAGATGAATTACACTAAAACAATCCTCAGGAATACTGGGATATTATTAGAGAGACTTCTAATAATATTATTTTAACAATAGATAATGAAAATGAAATATCCCTTTCTTGCTGGTGGATACATTTTTCAAATGTCTGAATACAGTAAGAGATTCACTTATGCACAGAATTGCTTTCTTAGAAGATCAGATTTTTAAATTGGAGGCTGAGATATTTTTTGATTAACTGAATCTGAAATATCAAGGAAATTAGTGGACTCAAATGTAACAAATCACCATTGATAGCGTTTGGCGAAGGAGCAATCACTACCTATTTTTCGTCTTAGGTTTGACGCGGCTCGAACTCACGACCTCCCGGTTACGAAGAGAACGCTCTAACCACTGAGCTACCGCGACCACTCGGACTTAGAATGATAAACGAATACTAGTCTCTCACATTGAGTCTGAAGCAGACTGAGAGGTATACTGAAGCCGATGACTTTATGATGATGCAGTAGCATAATGACAAGATTATGACTTCAGTCACTCGTAATATGATATTAAACAAATCGTTCCTGTTTAGAAACTCGAATAACATTTGTGATTTGATTCTAACCTTATAATGACATTACAATACTAAGAAAGTTAATTCAGAAATATTTATAACAGCCAACTCATTTTTCTTATAAATCATTATAATTGTAATTTTTTTTATCTTTGCAAATTCCGGAGGGGGTGGGGGTTCCGGATCCCCCCCCCCTCTAGATCCGCGCATGTTATTTTTAATTATACACATAGATTAGAAACTTAAACACTTGTTTTCCATTACTGAGAGCAGCGTAGTTACGAAAGTACACTTAATTGCAGTAACAGTATGCTTTCCTGTTATGGAACATTCAGTAAAATTACAGAAATGATGCATGTTGATCAAGATATTTTTGTAGCAAAACAAGAACTTTCAAGTTACAATGTAAAAATTAGTATATGTATATTACTTGCAAGTGTAGAATCTTATTCGATTGTCACAAAATGGTAAAACTAGATACTTTTGCTAAGATCAAAACAAACTCTGGACTTCAAAAATATTTGAACAGAAAACATTAATATGTAGGTTACATCTCACAATTTATAAATAGAGAGAAGTCGCTATATGGACATTCCTAGAGATCAAAAGTTTTGCAAAAGATGTTCACAGGATATAATTGAAGATGAGAAGCATGTACTTTTGGAGTGTCCAAATTATATTGTATACAAAGAGGATATGATGAATATTATATAAACAAACTGTTGTAACTTTGCTAAATTTGATAATGAAAACAAGTTATTGTAGGTTCTTAACTGTGATATATTGAAATGCTTTCTGCTGTCTGTGAACTAGCTATATAAGCCATTTTAATGTACATAATCAATATTTATATAAAAAAAGAGAAGGTGAGGAATTGATGTATATCTATTTTCATACTGTTTATACATGCGATGCATGTATTTTAATTTCAAACATATTTAATGTATTGTAATAATTAGTGCCTTGTATAGTCACGTGACATCCTTTGCAATGCAGGGATTATTATAATTATTATCACTTTTCTCCCATCATACAGCGTGACCAAATCTCCCCGGGCCTGCTTTGCATTAGGGTACACGGTGGCAATACTTTAGTTATCATATTGTTATTACATGCATGAAGTACTACAGGTATCCAACCCTCCATATTGTTAAATCAAGCCAAACCAGTTTTGTGATGAAAGGCTATACTGTAAATTGTATCATTCTAAACACATTTTGTATGGACTTATTTGTGTAAATTATCTTTAAATGTACTAATCATACATGTTATCTGTAATGCCTGAAAGGGTCCTAATTTGAAATAATTAAAGAATTTAACTATCTCTGCAGTATTTACTACGTATATATTCTTTTGTTGGACAGCTAGAGCACTGTACTCTAATACACGGACCCCTGGGCATACCACAGGTGTCTAGGAGGGGTAAGCGTAACATGTTGACCGGTCACATACGTCGTAAATCTTGACAATGTAAATGGAGTAAATATATAAAAAAATTCGTTAGTAATCTTTGATTCATGACATAAAACACAAAGTCTTTCACTATATGGTATACTAGTCCACCTGTCGTTTCTATTATATTCAATATAAAACAAGTTTTAAATAATGGAAACACTGTAATTTCTTGGAGGTCTTGTCAAATATGTTTTGAAAATAACGTATGGGTGGACTTTTTAAAATCCACATAGTCAAATATTAAATCCTTGCCTTCTGACGTAACTACATGGGGAGGTGCGTATCTTCCTACAATTTGGGGTCTCCGTGGCCGAGTGGTTAGAGATTGCGCTCAAAATCACGAGGTTCGATTCTCACTCGTGCCGATATATTTGAGAAAGTTTGGCAATTTACTTTCGGAAGGTCGGTAGTCTCTTCCCAGGTACATTGTACCTGGGCTCTCTCCTCCATCAATAAAAACTGGACGCCACCAGATAATTGAAAAATTGTTGAGTCCCGCTCGAGAATTTTTCACTCATATGGAGACGTCACCATTGTCGGTGAAGGGCTGCAAAATTTAGGTCTGTGCTCAGTGCTTATGGCCTTTGAGCAAGCAGGGATCTTTAACGTGCCACACTTGCTGCGACACGGGGTCTCGGCTTTTTCGGTCTCATTCGAAGGACCGCCCCATTTAGTCGCCTCTTACGACAAGCTAGGGTGCTGAGGATCTGTTCTAACAACCCGGATCCTCATGGTGTATACACACATATATATATATATATATATATATATATATATATATATATATATCTGTGTGTGTGTGTGTGTGTGTGTAAAACACAAGCTATGACTGTGTTAGGATGTCGCATCAGATGACGATGAGCAGTGAACACCCCCCCCCCCCCTGTCAAAATCAATCCAGGTCAAACTTTTTATGACTGAAATGGACTCGGGGCTCCTCAATTCACCCTATAGACTAATTGGGTTGATATCTGACAAACTTAGTTTTTTGACAGCCATTTTGAAACATTTGAAATGCACTGTGGACTCTCAATTGACCCTACAACCTAAATGTAGATACTTTAACACTTTGATATATTTCTGTATATGGCGCCCATTTTGAAAATTACGGCACAAAATATGTTGGTGAAAATGGACTCGCGGTCATCAAATTACTTCGAAATAAAATTTGGTTGAAATCCGACAACCTTTATTCATTTTGGTTTTTGACGTTTTATGCAGTTGAAAAGTTGATTGCACCTCTCCTCGTGACCCCCCTCCCCCCCAATCGGCCCACAAATTTTGAAGCATTTTCATAAAATCGCACGGTCAAATTCAGCACGAAGGAAGATGAGTAAGATGAAAATAAGAATAATAAGAAACGGAGCAAAGACAGTATATTCCCGACACTGAGTGTTCGGAGACATAATAATGAAAATATTACAAAGCCGATTGAGAAACTGTTAGAGTATATGATATTTAATTTTATGAAAAATAATTCCAGTACAATATGTGCAATAAAATCACAATCATGTTTCAATAGCAAGTAATAAACAGCATTTACCATTTTGAATATTTCACTTTTGGCCAGCCATCGTTTAGGTTGGTTACAAATTGTTTTCATGGTTCATTGGATAGTTTTTTTAATTACTGGTCACATGACAGTTCTTGGTCAGTTTGAAATTAGAAATTGAATCGGGCAGTGGCAAATTGTATTTCAGTTAACACTCTTGGACATTAGGACTTAAAGATATATAACCTACAGATCCGGTCAGTTACTAAATGTGGTAAGAATCTTAAGCAATGGTGTAAGAGTAGTATGAGCATTTTATTTATAGTATTTCAATTCATAAATGGTGTATTGATTCACAAATCTAAGTATTACGTATATTTGTAATAAGATATACACAGGACCTACATTTGATCCACCACGTTTCTGATATCACTTATTTGGTAAGAGTGTGTTGTTTATGTGGTGATTGACGTGCTTTGTCTTGCCGTTATATGTTTTGGACAAGTTCTGTTTTTAAATGTAGTATATCATTAAGCAGAATTTGGTGATTTATAATTTTATGCTTAATGATGTTATTTGATGAAAGAAGGATTTATATTCATTTGACTAACGAAATTTAATATTGAATTATTTCTTTGTCACGTCTGTCCGTGATTTTACGTCGTGTGTCATTCATAATGTGTGCATGCTTAATATTTGTTGTTACTTATTGTACGATCTTTGGATTGATGTTGCAGCTGAATCATAGTGATAAAATAAACCTTGTATCCGATGCAGTCTATCTGATTTATCATCCGGTACTTAACATATTACTCGTTCGGCAAATACTCGGCATTTTGAAGTGAGAGTCACGGGTCTTTTGGATATGACCCTAAAAACGGAGGCCCCGTACCGCGGTAGGCACTGCCCTGAGCTCTAAGCATAGGTCTTTTGTGGTACTTCACCTACAGCTGGTGACGTCTCGATAAAAAAAAAAACAACAACAAAAACGGGACGTAAAACAATCTAATCAACCTTCATACGTTTGGTTTAGGAAAATAATAATAAAACAATTAAAAATCACAGCTAATATGACGTCACAATACACTGTTTATATCGACTGCGTTATGATTTATAAGTAGGCGGATGCATCAAGTCAAGAGAGAAAGTTTTATATAAAACGGCTATTTATGTAGTTGGAGAGAGAGAGAGAGAGAGAGAGAGAGAGAGAGAGAGAGAGAGAGCAACGTATTTACACTACAAATTGTTTTGGGCTTGCTAGCCCTAGTCACTGTATCAGGACACGTCCTATTCGTCAAAAGCTGATCCCCACCATTCTGATTTTATATTGTTGAAATTATCATTAAAAATCAAGACATTTGTTGTATAAAATTTGGCTTCCAAAATAAACTTCCCCCTTTTATTGACATTAAGTGTTTTTCTTTAAATCATTGAAAATACCTTCCTGTGTTACCTTTTCCGAAAGTGCACCAATCCTTACTTCAGGTTGATTGATTGATTAAATATTGTTTAACGTCCGGCTCTCGAGTCTTTCACTCATATGGAGACGTCACCATCGCTAGTGAAGGGCTGCAAATTAGGCCTATGCTCGGCGCTTATGGCCTCTGAGCAGGGAAGGATCTTTTACGTGCCACACCTGCTGTGACACGGAACCTCGGTTTTTGAGGTCTCATCCGAAGGACTGCCCCATTTAGTCGCCTCTTACGACAAGCAAAGGGTACTGAGAATCTATTCTAACAACCCAAATCCCCACGGGGAGCCCCTGACTTCACATAAAATCTGACTGTTCACCCCTCTAACATTGTGTAAAAGATTTTTTAAAAAAATAGACAATTTATGATTTTCTTTTTAAACTAAGGTTAGTAATCCACAACAACTATCCCCCCTCTCCCTGAAATAAAAGACATTTAAAAAAAAAAGTTAACTTTTCCCGGAATATTTCTGGCTACGTGTATACTTTTTTACTTTCCAGCACTATAGCGCTTCCGATTTTGAGGATATCGACATTTCCACTACGGTAACTACCCAGTTAGCCTACTGCATAGTCCTTTAAAACTTTTAAAAGACATTTCCTACTGTGCCTGAAAGTTAAATGAACAACTACAATTAAAACAGACAAAATATTCAATCAGATTGTCATTTTAGAAAGTGATTGAGGTCATCTACTACACGTGTACAAATGACCGACATTGGATGGGGAAAATTACAGGCCTATGAGGCATATGGCCGTGTAGGTGATACGAAAGAGGATTTTGATATAGTATCATACGAGGAAGCCTTATCCGATAAATATGCTTCATTCCGACACGCGTCACATTCCATGTTGTTCGCAAGAAATGAGGCTGTTCTTTGGGAACTATACAACTGCAGGGGTGCAGTGTTGGTAATTCTGTTTCTTGTGTTTTATTACATCATGTTACTGGTAAAACAGCAATTTAGTTCAACTATCATCTTGAAAACAGACAATCTCAGTATAAGCAAACATGGTCCAAACACTAACACACCATGTCTGACTAGTGTAAATACTGTAACTTCAGTCTTCACATCATGTCTGACTACAGTCTACACAGTCTTTGTAATAACTTATTTTTTACAGCACTGGCAAAAAGCACTAGAGGCTGCATGTTAGTTGAGACTCAATTTGTTATTGTATTTACATGTATATGTATATATAATTACATGTATATATTGACTCTTAGATGCAGATGAGGTTTGATGGTTTGCTTGGATTTCCGGGAGGCTTAGTTGATCCAGGAGAACATCCTCTCCAAGCAGCAAATCGTGAAATGGAAGAAGAAATTGGTCTCGACATGCAAAAATTTAAACTATCAGACAGAGATCATGTTATTTCCTTTGTGAACAAGAATAAGACTCTTGTATTACACTTTTATGGGAAAGAGGTGACTCTGCCAGAATTCAAAGAAATTGAACTGGAAAATCTAAAAGCTCCTGATTATGGATCAGAGGTAAAAATTACAACAGATATTCATTTTTCAAGTCTCCATACATAATTGCAAAACCAATAATATACATATATCATACTGTTTAAAATGTAAGAATCAAATATTTGTCAAAAGTACTGATACTAAAGAAAACAAATTTAGCCATTATTTGTGGTATTGTATTTTTTTTAATAACAGACACTAGGTATAGTACGACCACCACTGTTTACCATGGGTGATGGATACAGAGGACTTCCTGCCTTTTTGTCCAATAGTTTTGCAGGAAATGCACGCCAAGAGTTTCTGATTGGCTTACAACACTACAAACTCCTCTCAGAGGATGAAATTCAGAAAGCCGTTAACTCATGGTTAACATTTCAACAACAAGTAAAGACAGTATAGGTTTGACTAATCTAAAAATAAATAAATGGGTTTTATCGTATATATATATATGATTTACTTGTTTACTTCAGGTCATTATTGTATCTATGTGGGTTTTTTTTCTATTGTTCTTTTACAATTTCTCCTGTCTCAATAAACATGATGACAATGTACTCTTCTATACAAACCAAGACAGTGTGACTAATTACACGACTAGAATATGTTTCTTTACATGGTCAAACAGTTTGCTTGGCAATTCAAACTAAGGAAAGTAGAAGTTTCAGGGAATTGATATGACTTTGTATGTTGTTATACAATTACAACTTAAACACCAGTTCTGATAGCATTATTCATAATATATGTATGTTTAGAGAACATTAACACCAAAATTTCAAATCTTGTTCATGTATTATTGGTGAAGGCCTCCTATATTTTTCAAAACTTTGGTCCGTGTTCAATACATGTATGTGTACTGAGCTATGCCGCAGCTTTTGTTATATAACAGACATTAATGAAATATACTAAAAGGTGCATATGAGACTGTGTCCTTCAGTTCACTGCCTTAAGTTAGACAATTGACAGGTAAATAGACTTTTTGACCACTTGATTTGCGACTGTTACACTATGCATTGTTTATATGTGTGTTATTTCATACATTAAAAGACAATGTATTCTTTTGTATACTGTATTTCAACATGAAGTTTCATGCCACATTTAGTATTTATTTTTGTATAACACAAATAACAAATAAAAATGGTTTTAACCTGTAACTGAGTACTCTGATATCTGAATAATTATCCACTCTCATGGGCCTGCCAGATTGCTTTGCAACAGAGGATCAACTAGAACAGTGATTCACAATAGTATTGTCATTTTGTAATTTATCTGTGGAGTTTGATGCTGGCAAGTTTTTCAAACCACATAAGCAGTTCGTGGTCATTTTTATCAGACTCCTGCCTCGAGTTTTAAGGCATTGACTCTCTTTAACATTTCACTCAGATCATCTCCCCTGAAATTAAATTAAAGGTACATTAATAAAGACAAATGATTAATTTAGGTTAATAACTGATAAGTATCTGTGGCGTCAAGTCTATCATTTTCTTAACTTTCTGAAAAACTTCCAAGAAATTCCTTGCTCCTACATGAATTTCAAACCATTCTTTAATTGTACAGTGTCATTTTACTCATCAACAGCATTTCAAAACGTGGTGATGGAACATGCATGCCCTTGATGTTCCATCAACAGGTGTCAATTACCCATTCACATACACATTTTATATTTATTTATTTGTTCATTCAATTCTAGACCCTGTCAGGCATACAAAGCATTAAAGAAAGACAGAAAAAAATCTCCCACAACAGTGAATTAAGTAAGCTATCTACAGTGTATGATAATATATGATATACATTTATAGAAATTCTATAAGATTATATACATTTTACACTGTTTATTATTATTTTATATTACTATTTACTGCTATTATTGACCATTATTACTATTCTATTATTATTTATTATTCTTATTATATTCCATCCATATTATTTTCGGTGAAACTAGATGCGTCAGTATGATATGAATACCCCCACTGACATTCAAATTTAAAATATATGAAAGTCTAAGGAATCCGACGTGAAAATAGCATTGGGTGCAAATGAAATAAAATTGGTATTTTTATTTTCTTAAATAAGTCGCAAGAGAATTGAATTACATTAATTTTAAGGACATGGATATTCAAAGTGGACTTCATAATGAATTATTTCAATACTACATGTAATTACTTACATATTTATTAATTATGTCTGTGGGAAAAAAAGACTGACTGCGACATTTTTAGGTCAAGATTCGATTATTAGAAAATCACATGCAAGAAAATGAGTGTGTGTGTCTGGCTGGTCCTTTTATGTTGTGGGGGAGGTAATGTGCCTCCACCTCAGGATATTGATACAAAGGTGTGTATAGGTGCAGAAATTAGATTGTAGGGTCATGTCTAAGGAACATCTTTAGTGTTAGTAAGTAGGACATGTATATTTATTTTATGTTTGCTCCTTGTCTTTCCATGCTGTTACATGGACTAATTATAATGAAATATTTTGGGATATGAACACAGCAGTTGTTGCATACTCAAGCAAAAAGTATTATGAATAACTGACTTCAGAAACTGTGAGACTGTTGTTGATAAAAGGCGTTAAACTGACTTTACAGTATGTCACTTACTCTTGTTGAAGTACTTCCTTGATCTGCTTGAGTTGACCAGATTTTAGGGTAGGACTGGCATACAACCTATTAGGTGTCTGGACAATCTGTCTTTTCTGGTATTCTTGTTTAATTTTCAGCTAAGAAAAACAATGTCATATAAATGTTTGAAAACTAAGAAACTTTTCTTGTATTGTTCAATTATATAATGTGAAACCATGACACTATTTTTAAGCCCTCCCTTGAAAAAAGAGGGGGTATATTGTTTTGCACCTATCAGTTAGTAAGTTGGTCTGTAGACAAAGTCTTGTCCACTCAATATCTTAAGAATCCTTTGCTAGACAGACATGAAACTTCAAACAGTGGTACATCTTAAGGTCACATGGTCAAAGGTCATACCACTCTGGACAAGGAAAGATTATGTCCATCTTTAGAACCCTTTTTGTTTTACAGACATCAAACTTGGTACATTGTAAGTAGATGGGTTTACATGGTCAATAGTTAAGGGTCAAACTGAACAAAATAATGCATTTCTTCTTCTGTTTTATAAGAATCATTTGCTTGATTGACACAAACTTGGTACACTGGTACATCCTAAGGAGTAGATGATTGTTATTGATTTTGAGGTCACATGGTCAAGGGTCAATCCACTCTGGACACAAAGAAGATATTGTTTACTCACTGCCTTAAATTTTGTGTATAGCCCATTTTAATTCTGTACCACTGAGGGCATACATGTTTCTGAAACATTTTCTGGTACACTGTGTGAATTAAATGTACATAGATTTCCAATGTAAATAGTTCGCTCTATCCCCCCTCCTATTTCCTTCAATGTGTTGTACCTGTTCCAGGGACCTCTTGTAGACCTCTAGTTGTTCCTCCATTGTCTCCAGTTCTCTCTTCATTCCTCGCTCAGCCTCGGACATCAATGGCATCCTCTCTTGTAGCCGCCTCATTACGTCTTCAATCCTGCTCAAAGAGATTTGGCATACAAATTATACTTCATAATATAGATCTAGGAATCTTACTATATTACTGCTTACTGGGACATTTTTTCCCCCTTAATATTTTGTCAAGATGCACTGAAAAACAATTTTGTCCCATTTTAAATTTCCTCCCAAAACTATGTATGTTTATAAGAAAAGAGCATGTGTTGTCCACATGAACGAAGTCCCAATCCATGCACAGAAAAAGTGAGAATGGTCCCTCTGTACACGGAATTCAACAAATTTATTATTTTCTCCTCCAAAATGAATAGATTTCCTAGAAAATCTAATAGGGTTCCATTAATTACTTTACAAAAGTACTTAATGAACAAGTGAAGATAATGAACACAAATCATAAATGGAACAAAATTCAGAGAACGAAGAGGGGCAAACATATACCATAAACTGATTGGTAGGCATCAGATCATGAGAACATAAATTTATAAATAGACTGTTAAAGAGGAGTTTTTGCATATACGTATATTTCATTATCTAAAACAGAAGTAATTTTATTTTGCAACTTTGCAATAATAAATTCTTCATGTATGTTTAGGAATGTACATTATGTGTACCTTTGTTGCAATCCTACTACTGTTCAACTTGCTTGCTTATAGTTGATTTTTGTACCATCAAGCACCAAAAAAAGGTTACAAACACTTTCCCTCCCATACTCGAATACAATATACACTGTAGAGATTAAAACTAAATAACACCTTCTCCACAGAGAACTTTTCATGTGTCCTAAGAACATCAGTTTCCTGTATTGAACACATGTATATAAATATATTTGCTTTTCAGAAAGAACACCTCATGTAAGATTTACTCTCTGAACAACACAAAAATCCCCATGATTATAGCTTTTAACATTGCCATTCCAGCTGACCACTGACCGTTGAATGATCTCCTCCTGCTTGTCCTGACAGTCGCTGTATCTGGAGGCCAGATATTTAGCCATATCTCTAACCTTGTTCCGAGACACCTTCAGATTCTCAATGTCTTCTTCCTGCTGAATCCTCAGATTTCTTAGGATCCTTACTCTGAAAAATGTTGCCAGAAAATTGCAGATCTGGTATTCCACTAAAAGAGGTGTAATAATAATTATCTACTATATAACTTGTAAGACAAGTTTTGATTGGTTAATAAACTGTGTATAAATTTAAGAACACCCTACTAAAGCTGAGTGAAGTCACAATGCATGATCTCTAATCACAAAAATAGGAATTGTAAATAAATAAAATGAAAATCACAGTTCCCGTCTTCTACGATATTTGTTTTCTCTTGATAATTCATATGTATACTATAAGGACGACTCTTATAAACATCTGCGAAAATAGCAAAATGATGGACCTGGAAATATCAAGTTCATTTGGTTACATTGGACATAAATTCATTATATTAGCCAAATCAAGGATGTTTGGAGGTTCACCTCAGGTTGTATTCCATACACCAAGGCCCTGTAGAGTATGGAATATGACCCAGGGTAAATCCCTGTATACCCTTGAGTGGACCGTGATAATAAAATATCACCAGAACAGAGAGAAGGTGTAGCCTTGATAGGGGTGAATTAAAACAAGATGTGTTTATGATACATTATGCCGCAGATGGAAAAAAAAAAACCCAGAAAGAAATGTAAGGTCTTGTCATAAGAAATCTATATACAAAACAGTTAAGGAGATATTCCTTAGATTAACTTTTCTTAAAAGTAGGCCAAATCCATGGTCAAAAATATTTGTACCAAAAGAAAGGCCTTGTCATAGGGAATGAACAAATAAAATAAGAGAGCCCTATCACTCAGCACTCAAAATGAGCAAGATTAAATTTTGAAATTTGGGTTAATCTCCAAGGTCAAAAGGTGAAAGATCACAGTATCACATGAAAGGTCTAAAAATCAATAGGGATCATTCACTCCTCAGGGAGTACTAGTATACAGAGTTTGATACTATCACCCATAGAGTTCTCAAGATATTGAACAAAATTTTCTTACGTTCAGAGTAATTTGACCCCTGATCTTTGACCTTGTCACTCAAAATAAGGATCATGTACTCTCTAGGTGCTACCAGTGAACCAAATTTGATGTTTGCCATGCAAAGGGTTCTCAAAATATGGAGCAGACAACACTTAGTCTACTGACACACATATGAAAACCAATATGCCTCCTCTTTTTCAAATGGGGCATGGATAAAATATCACCAAGACCAGTATTTCACTAATTGGGGTGTATTGATAATATCACCAAAGTAGGACCAGGTATACTACTACTAAGGGTGTAGTAATGTCAACACAATATTACAGACTACGTCAACCCCTCTGATTTCACCGGTTGGGGACTACAAGCCCAAACCACTTGCATCGTATAGTAAAAATGAATTCCATAATCAAATACTCAATATGTTTGAGGATTTTTAATTGAGGAGAATATGTCAAATGAAATGAAAAGACAGATATGGAGGCAGATCAACATGTACACAATAGTTAGGAAGGACTTTTCAACACCAATACAGTGAATGAAGACATTCCATGCTGTTGTACATTGGGTAACAAATGTGATCTCAGGTGACACTGACAGTAATTTATACATGTAAATCATAAATCAAACTTCGTGCAATACATGAATGCTGGTCTGGACATCTACATTGTGCCAATGACCTGGGAAAATATGCAGGTGTGTCATGTTATTTCGGTAAAAAGTGGTTAACCATATTAAAGGTGGTTTGGATTAACAACATCATACTAATATAGACTGACGTGAAAAATTCTTAATTTGGGTACCATTGTTTGTTTCACTGAATTTCATCTGTAACAGTCAATTTGATGTCATGAACACAAGGTAAAAACTTGAAAAACCTTCACTAGATCATCAGTTTTTACACAAGTAAAGGTGTAAATAAAAGAATTATCAAGAGTATAAATACGCCCATACGCATATCATTATTATACATGTATACCAAAATAGTCTGAACATAAATTACTGTATTTAAAAAGAAGGATTACTGAATTATCAAAATGAAATGCCAAGAAATCTATTGTAAATGAAACATTTTGAGAATCTGCATTAATTACGTACAATAAAAATCCAGTACATGAATATTTGAGGCATACCAATCTTTAGTCTATAAAAATTGAGAGTGCTTCAAGCTCTAAGCACATGAAGATTAACTACTTTGATAGATTATTTAAACAAGATGTGTGTGTGTGTGTGTGTGTGAAACTGATGCCCCCAGATTACAACAATGTGGAACTGGAAGACATTGTTGCTGAAACTTTTGTAGCAATACTGAGAATGTTAAGTAATTTTGTTCACTTATTAAAAGCAGTGCTTTATGGTTTAAAAGATATGGCTTATATTAAAATTTTCTAAAAGTAGGTCAAAGGTTTAGGTCACCAGGTCAAAGATTTTGGTGTCAACGGATAGGTTTTGCCACAAGAAATACACATACCAAATATGAAAAGTCTACCTCTTGTGGTGTAAAATATATAACCAAGGTTAAAGTATTTTGCCTCAGACAGACAGATGGACAGGTCAAATGCCTGGAATCCAAGGGCATAAAAACTCAGTAACAAATACAACCTGATAACTGCAATTAACAATTAAAGCAGTCTATGCAAGTTAACGATGTTTATATACATATACCTGAGTGTGTCATTGTAAGTGCAATTACGCTAAATCTTGTACTACATAATGGTTAGCAACTTGAGATAAGTATGAAGAAATGATTGAAAATACACAATGCAATCATTTTCACCAAATACAGATCTGTGGAATTATAACCCAAATGACTAAATATGTCAGTCCATAAAATTATCATCCAAGACTACTTGCATCAATTCATGGAATTATAACCCCACGATTACATATGTCAATTTACAGAATTATAACCCACGATTGCAAATGTCGATCCATGGAATTCAGGATTACATGTCAATACATGGAATTATAACCACACGGATACATAAATCAACCTCGGGAATTTTAACCCCACTGACTACATACGTCACTTCATGGAATTATATTTACATCGAAACAAGGTTCTCTCTATACATCGAAGAAAACTTCATTTGTTGTCATTAGATGTATAATGCATAACTATTTGTCACAATGTCAAACCATAATCCAGACAAGACCAATGTTGACTACCAAAACATCAAAAATGACAGGTATCAATATTACCTGATTTAAAATATTCGTTTCTCATTTTATGCAAAAAAATCCCAAAAATAGCGCCTCTCTCAGAAGTGATTAATGCTCTGTAGAGCATTGACAGTAATCATGACTCATCAGCAGATAGGGCATGGCTTGTTCCTGTACCCTTAGCACATTTCAAAAGTTACTGTCTTCTAGTAAATGCAAAAGGAGGTAGACTGTTCTGTGTTACTTCAGAATCACTCAACAATTATGACGCTGTGTGAAAAGATTTTTTTTTTTTCAAAAAGAACAATGTTAAAAAAAAGAGAGCAGCTGGTGTAAAAAAGAATGTAAAATAGATATTTAAAAAAAAATAATAAAATCCATCCACCAGCCCCATTTTTTCCAAATCAGGATGAAAATCTAATGAAATACTGATGCCCCCTGTATGGCCAAACTCCAAAGTCAAGGTCATGAGGTTAAAAACTTTGGTATAAAAAGAAAATCTTTATAACAAGGAATACAAATGTGTGAAATATTAAAACCCTATCACTATCAAAAAGTTATGGCCAAGGTTAAAAGTTTTTGCAGACAAACACACAGAAAACTATACGCCTCCAAATCAGGCTAAAAATTAATTTTACATGGCCCTATCACATAAACCCTACAGAAACAAACTTTGGATTTCCCTGCCAGTAAAAATTTCAAGTGACTACCCACCTCTGTGGTTCTATTAAGTATTCTCACTTTGCATAACATGGTCGTAATGCGTGTATCATAGACCTAAAAATGCATTCCACAGAGTTCAGTTGATGTAAACATAAATGACGAAATGCCATCATATCATCAATTATGACAACAAAATCAGACTTCATTGTTAAATGACCCTGTATCTCAACAATAACTATGCATCTGATTCTTGTTACATACATATGTATCTAAAACCATTAATTTTAAAAATATAAAAAGCACCGACACACAGAGAACATCCCATTGTAATAATGTGCAGTCATACTCATTTATAAGAAATTAATATATTATAATGACCCAATAAATATTAATAAATATCATCTGGTGGCCTTGACCTCAACAGAAAATCAATAGGGTCTGGCAACTCCCCTAGGGGAACAAGTAAGCTACGTTGGATGACTTCGAGTTCAACTGTTTTGTTTCATTTCAATCCTGCACACAAAAATTTTAAAGGAATTCCCTCCAGCAATGTTGACCTTTGACAATCAAATTGGTTCAACTCATGACAGAGAACAAATATGCAAAGTATTATGACCCCACCCCAACTCCCCCAGCATCCACAGCAAACATTACTGTATCCCCTCCATAACTCTCATTGTGAGGGGACAGACAGCAAAATGCAGAGAAACTGTAGGTCTCTATAAAACTATACAAAACACATAAAACACTTCTTCGGTGTCATGAATTACATATTGCTGTGTTTTGCAGAAAGCAAAACTCCATGGCTTTGAAAGTAAACTATAATGTGAATGACATGGTCTATAATTATGGAATATTTTGTGCACCATATCCTTTAAAATGCAAGGAATACAAAAAAACTTCAAATTCCAACACATAAGGTGCATAACTAATATTCATAATAAACTGGTTTGAACCCATTAATGGCTGCAGTAAAAAATTTACTATCTGAAAAACTGACAAAGTCAAGTCAAACATTACTTTCCAATAAAAACACTGCTCCAGTCTGAAAATACAAATCTTTGGAAGTCGTCTCATAATTCACCTGTTCTCCCTGTCAAAATGTGGTTGCTGTCTTATATTTATGACAACTTGAAATCACAGTAATGCTAACTGTCAGGCTCATGCATAAATATCTTATTGAAATTGATTAACATTTGGACGCTGAGCGGTCAATAAATCAGGGTCAAGCCTAGTTTGCTTAAGGCCCCCGGGGACAAGAAATCAAATTGTTTCAGACAGGCCTGTTTTTATGGAAACTGTGTATATTGTGTTATGCATTGTGTGATGTTTTGTTTTTATCCAATATTATTCAATTATGAATAGACCTTTTGACAAATTTTATGAATAAATAAGACATAGAGGCAAACTACACAAGGTCATTTAGTTGGTTTCAAATGAATGATACTTTTGTTTTCACAGGTAAGCTGCACTGGATAGATTATGTTTACCATCAACTGTTGTCTTACTGCACCAACAAGGCTTTAACAGTTCACCTTGCATGACATGTTCATAATGTGTTCACAAAGACTGGGTTATACACTCTATGTACTGCACTGTCTTAACACTGTTGAAAAATGGACATTACATATGCTATATGTAACAGTAAAATACTATAAAAATCATATCAAAATAGAAAAAAAGAATATCTCATAATTTTGACCAAATAGGTCCAACCTCTCAAAATGTAAAAAAAAATAAAAAAAATAAAAAAAAAAAATAAGATTCTGTCTATCACAATGGTAGGTAAGATTTTGGCATTCATCATGTATTCATTTAATGTATACAGTGCAGAAATGATTGTATAAGTGGTTGCTTTAATAAATGTTCAGTCCTGTTTTAGTTACCTCTCTTGTTCCACACCCCAATGTGTTGTCTGCTTCAAACAGAAAGTATATCAAAATAAGTTTACACAGAACTTAACACAAAGTAGTCCTGACCCAAAGATAAATGGAACCCCTTTTATTTAAATTCATTTCTTACTACACAATTGTGATTCATGAAGAATGAAGAGGATGCATCTTGTCAATAAACATATAAATTATCTGTGAGCATTTTAAGGTACACCCACACCAGGTAAAGTACATTCGTACTCCCTCCCAAAAAAATCACCCATACATCAAAAATGCTTACTGAAATGCTTTAATGACTCACAAACGTTCATCTGCACAAAACATTTCCATTGGTTTACCATAATTTACAACTCCTCCTCTGTTGAAGTTAAAATCATATAGGATTGAAATAGATATACCCTTACATCCTTAGCTTATTCTAAATATTGGTAAGAAGTCCTTCTTAGCTTAGGACACTGATCACGTGATTGAAATATGTTAGAAACTCAATGTCATAATGGTGGCTGTCATTGCTTTATTATCTATGATGTCATAGTCTACTAAAGTATGTTACGTTTTGTAGTAGGTTATGACACTATAACTGTTTGTACATTGTGATGTTACAGTTGTAAGGCTCTCAAACCCGAGTGAATGAGAAATCATGGAGGTACTAATTTTGGATAATTTTTTTCTAGTTTTCTAGAATTTCCCTACCAATTCCCGTATAAATTTTAAAAAGTATTCAGAATAAATTTGATTTGAAAAGTTCTGTAGAATTTTAAATATTGATAAGCATTGAACCATTTATGTATGATGATAAAGGGCAGTTATTGTCGTGCAAGAGCACAATGTTAAAGGTCGCCATAGTTTAACATTCAAGTAAGCTTGAGTACTTCATATTCCTATGACATATTAAGTCCATAAAAATTGAATTTAACAATTCTTCACTGTGGAATAAAGTCCACAAACAAGAAAAAACCTTTTTTCCAGCTGTGCCCATTTTCCAGCATTTTTGCTTTAAAACAAAAATACAACAGGGGGTTTATTTTTCACAGAAATTCATTAAGAGCGTCTTAAATATTCAAGGCTATGTTCAAATTTTTCCTATGGCAACTAGGTATGGATCTAGGAATTTTACCATTGATGGGGGATCATCCAACCTTGCCTATTGGACAAATCTAATGCTACAGGTCTTCTGCAGAGTCCACAATTTGAATGGTCACATTTCAGCTCTACCCAGATTTATTTTTACCTTTTCTGTATTTCCTGTTGTGCATGCTCTTGTTTCTGAAGATACTCTCCGCGGAAAACTTGTGTGGTTCGTGTCAAGAGTTGAAAACATTCCTGCTGGGATATTTCTGTTTTCTTATCAAATCTGAATCAATAGAATATAGCAATTATCATCAGATTCAACAATCACAATGTGAAAAAATTCTGTACAAATATATTTGGATTCATAAACATAAAAACTTATTGCATCTGATTCTTGTATCAGGAATACTGGGTTTATTTCATCTTGATTGTTGAATCTTGTCCCAGCGGTGGAATTTCCCTATCCAATATGAGTAAATAATGAAGGATTATTTTTCTCACATTTATTCAAAGTTTAGCGCATTAATTCAGGAGCTTTGATAAGATTTAAAATCATCAAAATCCTCATTTAACCTTAAATGCAAAAAATAATTACACAGTTGGAAAGTGCATATATCCGAAAATGTTTACACCTATTATGTAAACTATAAAAAAAACCAAGGCTGTGTCTCAGAGAGCTATATCAAACTGAATTTGAAAAAATAATTCAAAATATTTAACTTCATAATGCAATGTAAATCATAGAAAATACATGATGTCATAATCAGTGATGTTGTAGCAGCTGCAGACAGAAAAATCTCATTGGCTGTCTCACTGGCGATAAGGTGATAACTTTCTATCTTACACTGAAAGATGTCATTAATTATGACATCATATTTCTATGAATTAAGTTACAGGTGAAGTTAAATACTTCACATTGTTTTCTTCAAATTTTATTTGATAAAGCTTCTGGGATTTCTCGGCAGTCTTGGCTTTATTTTAGTTTACACAAAGTGTAAACTATTTTTGGGTATGCTCTTTCTTTCTAACAATCTAATTCATTTCTGCTCTCAAGATCAAATAAAGACTCTCAAGATCAAATAAAGATTTTCATAATTTTCGATTTTCTCCGAGATCCTCAACAATCAATGTTCTAAACTGTGGATAAAATGTGAAAAGAGTAATCAGTATTATTTACAAAGGGAAATTCCATTCTGGGAACAAGTCTTGCCACCCAGTTCATCCATCCATTCAGGTAAGCCTTGTCCTAGACTGCAAATCTTGTCCCCCTCCCCTAACCTCCCTCCGCCAGAATTCCCCAATCCTACATGCATACTAATAAAGGATTAATATTGGGTAGGAAGTACTTTAGATATCAATACAATGAATTCAAAAATTTATCCAGACTCTAATAAAATACCACTCCACAGCTGGTGAACTTTATTAGCTAGAATATCTCTTAGGTTTGATGAATGTGCATTAATATATCTTGCATATCTGATTTAAGAAAATGAAAAAATGCCACTTTCTTTCATTTTTCTCTATTATTTTTACTGTTGGTGACTTTCATTTCTAAACTTTGAGTTCTGTCTTTTGTTAAACAATGACATTTGGATGGTGGGAGTAGAGCTTAAATTTACCATAGGAATGCGTCAGTGAGGGTTCCTAATTTGTCCTTGAAAATATCTAATACATGTATAATCATTTGGTGACCAATACAAAAATTACCATGAAAATCAAAATATTTATGCTAACATTTCATTCTTATGCAGTGACATTTAATCAAACTGAATTTGAAATTCTATTCAGATGGCAGAGGTTTTTATAAAATTATTTATTACTTTAGCTTTGGATTGGTGACATTGCGTTGCAATATTTTCTTGATGTACTCATCGAACGGTTCCCGACTTAGGCGTCTCAGTGGAGAATCAATGACTGTGGGATCCTCTGAAGAGTGAAGGGTTTCACCGCTGTTCCGGTATCTGCTAGGGCTTCAATTAATATATAGGACAGTTACTGATGAATAAGATGTGTGGTTCAACTATTATTAAATATAAGACTAGCTGTTCAACTAAACATTAAATTTATAGGTACAAAACGTCAAATAAAAATTACAGATATTGATTTCACCTTGCGCAATGAAAATTTAACTAAATCAAAAATACACATGAATCGAATTTGAATGAAATAAAAAAAAATGAAAATCAGAATATTCATAAAATATGAAAGACTCCATGTTTATCAAACTATCAATTTTTAACTGCAATATTTGAATTCAATGTTGAATGTAGATTAACTCAAAGAATGGAACCAAACCCAAAAATTTTCTCAAATGCAGTAATGATAGAATAATTCAAAACCAGTTTATTTGACATAATATGCTAATGTGCAATAAAATATAAGAAATTAACTTCAACAGCATTTCACCACATTTTGGCATATCAATTTTTCTCGATGTATGTTAATTGTCAGAACATGTTAATCCGTAACACTCGACATAATTTATTGGTGTTCACAAAGGTACATACCACAGGGGTAGGGAGACCAGTTCATAGTCTGAAGTCAAGGTCAGGAGGGAGGGCTCCAGAGACAGCCCCTTGACTAGACCAAGTCCTAGAACTGGGGCCACAGGACTAGAGAGGAGAAAATAAAAATTAACATCTCTTTAAAATGCTTTTATGCTGTGCACTTGAAAAGATAAAAATATTTTGTACTTCTGGTTGACACTAGAGGTGTCTAATTATTATTTTTAAAGCAGTATAGCACAATACTACAATAGAATTCACAATAAGCTGTGGAACAACATTTTGGAAAATATGTTAATGAAAATGTCTATGTAAATTTGTATAACTTCATGCTCAATATCTTTTTTTTTTTTTCTCGAGTAAACTTGCTTCTAGATTTAAGAAAGGTCAAAGTGACCTTAAATACTGCAATAAGCAAAGAGGAATCATATCTATTTCAACATTAATCTCTCAAATTATGAACGAGCAAGTCCATAATTATTACTTTAAGAATTAATTAGCAATATTTAGCATCCACCAATGCCCTTCATTATTTATCCTCTCACCGGATATACTATAAATAAGTAAAATTAACATTCAATCCCCATAAATTTTCCTAAAGTAGATAAGACATTTTACAATACCATGAAGTTTAAATGTGAAGCGGAAGGTGACAGATACTATAAACAGTGTCTGCCTTTAGTCATCAATGTCGCCAATAGGTGTTTAAAAATAAAATCAAGCACCAGTATCATGCTGCACCACTCTTGTATTCAAATTGAAATCAAATTTCCAAATCGTGGTTAAAATTGCAAATACATCAACCAAAATAAAATATTTATATACTTTATTTCGTTGTTTGTCTGTTTTGTTTCAGAAATAAGATACCTCATAGAAATCTTTCAATTCAACAGAAACTCTCCTTAAACTGACAGCCAAAATGGAATAATAGAATATATTTAATATGAAAATATTTCTGGGCAATAATATACTTGTAGGGCAATATACTGTAAATTCCTAAATGTATGTGAAAAATTTATTAGCTGTTCATGCATTCTTTCTTTTTATATTTCTTCTTTTTTAAAATCAAACAAGAAAGACTCATATTCAATAATAACAAAAGAAAATTCTAGGAAAGAGAATGTCTAGTTTTATATTTCATTGAATGCCGAAAAGTTGTAACAAAATTGTACAGATTACAAAATCTCTTGCAAAACATTTCATACATTTATAGCAATTAATTCCAAGAGCATTATAGCAATAAATCTGGATGCACTACCTGGATGGGAGGGGTTTAGTGCAGACAAGATGTTCTACAATACAGGCCTCTTGTTCTGGGATGTTGTCAGTTTGGTCTGAAAGAGCAAGAATCCCACTGAAAAATGTGTTTGTACTTCTGTGCGACACATAAAAATGCTACTATCAATTTACTTAATTTTCAGATTTTGCATTTTCTGGAGACAAATTAGCTCTAAAGGGGCCAATGAATTAATTAAAAAATTCCTACAACTTACCATCTGTGAAAAACTTTTGGTATTCTTGAACCCATGGTAACACAATGGTGTGGATGCCTGCTGAATGCATACAGTGGTAACGATCAGGGGCAATGGCATCTGCAATGTAGATGACCCTCAAATAAAAGGCATTTATAAAATCAAAGCCATGTTCAGCAGCTTGATGGTTTTGAGGAATACCCATCACCATCTCTAATGAGTACATGAACACACACAGATGATAGACAAAGCAAACATTAAGTGCTACTTTGAATGAAACACAAAATAGTATACTAGCCAAGTGGAGAGTGCAATTCAGAGGGAAACCACAAATGTTACCCCAATTTTTAGATATCAATAATTAGAAAGAATTCTCCCACAATATTCACTAACAATGGTCTTTCTCTTGGATGCAGTGAACCAACTAACAACCCCCCCCCCCCAACAATATAAGGTTCTTTCTGTCATGGTTATCATGCAACTATACTCCCAATATTTAGTTTCAAATGCAAATCAATTGTTTTCATGTGGAAATCTTTTAATTTTAACATTATCACTTATATTTTTAAAACTCTACTAGTCTTAAGACTTAATGTAAGCATTCTTAGAACAAAATATTTTCTTTCAATTCAAGTCAAGTGTTTGAGCTATCAGAAACAAAATTGTTGAAGCCCATTTATCCATCCACAGGCAATCGACCAGCTCATGATCCTTCTCCAAAACAACAGCCACAACTTTTTGGAATTTGTGTCACTTTGATGTCTCCTTAAGTGTCACAAAAGCATGCTCCATCAGAAAATTCAACAAGAATGATAATTAATCCAGATTTTTTCTTTTTTCTCCACAAATTTTAAGCATATTAAAATATTTTAAAACTTGAGTAATGCTTTACGTTTCTGTTTTTTCCTAACATGATATATATAACATATATATGGCATAAGTTTTAGAAACAGTAAATAAATTGTCATTTTTATTTTCTTAAAAAGTTTACAAACATACTAAATTACAAGTAAAAGAACTAGAAGTCTAAAAATGCACTTCTGAGAGTTCCACCTGAGAGGGCCATCCACTTCGTCAGAAATGGTCATTTTTCATTTCTCAATGCCTGCCAGGGACGGAACTAGGCTCTCTCATCAAAACCCAGACATTTAGTCATTTACGAAAGCATGCCTATAGGTAATGAACAAAAATTCATGAATTTGACAGCAAATTTGTTACAAATCACGACTTGTTTCTTCCATGACAGAACTTTTGACAGTCATTTAAAACCCCTTTCTTTGGTATTATTTGGTGTTCTTACCATGTGTGTATAAGTCAGGTGTCATCAGATAGTGGGAGCTGTGGTCACCCACACAGAGACCATATTCACACAATCAATCACACCACACAAATTCAAAAAAAAAAAAAAAGAAGAAAAAAAAAAGAAGAAAACACTTGGTTTCTTGTAGTTGAACCTTAGTAGCCCAAACTATCTACTTCAAAAACTATGAATCTCAATAGCCATATAACTGTTCTTCTGAAAATATCAAAATAATACCACAAGCAACATTATTACTCATTCAACCAATCTCTCACATGCAAATACATTCAAAGTGGTATAATACTCTTTGTTAGTTATCGTGAAGTACTGACTTTTAAACTTTTAGTGGTACACTAATATCGCATCTCCCCATTAACTGGTTGATAATGATCTTTTGTGCATTGTAAATGGTTTATTTCCAAAGACAAGGAGACTTTAAAGACAACATTTCATAATATTTCATTATATTTCCAATGGTTTTGCCTCTTTTGTCGTCACAAATTATCACAAGAGTCATTTCCTCATGAATACGCTGCAGTGGTGAACAATGCACATATGAATCTTCGTAGAGTATACCTATTTTAACTGCTGGGAATTCCAACAGAAATGAAAGTAAAATGTAAAATTAAATTTCAATTTTGAAAATATATGAGGAAATGAAGTGCTGTGCTTCATGCCTGTTAACACACATCCTGGAGCTGGTGTGAAGTGTCACAGTTCGTACCATCATGTATGTTCAAGATGAGGCTTACAGGCCTTATTGATCACCTGAGTATTAAATGTATCTGTTACTTTTTAATTTTACTTTCATTCCTCATCGTTCACATCTGCAGCATTTTCAAGAGGAAATAGCTCTCCTGATAATTTGTAAATTCCAAGATTTCTCCTCAATTCAATACCATTAAAAATGATACTACTTAAATTTTTTACATATAAATCCTGTATACCAAGTTTGGTCCCCACCCTGCAATCAGAACCTCTACCCCGGGGATTATGAAATTTTCAATTTTCACACATGTGTGGTTCTAGAGAAAAAGAATTTTGGAAACTGGTCAATTTTTGGCAGGTTTTACCCCACCCTTATGGGCCACATCACTCACCTGTGTCACCTTTGCCCATATTAAAAGATTTTCCCTATATATTCACATGTAAAACTGATCCCCAATTGCGGCCCCAACCTACTCCCAGGGGCCATGATTTTGACAAACTTGAATCAGCACTATCTCAGAAAACTGGTGTGTAAATTTGAACTTTTCTGGCCAAGTGGTTCTTGAGAAGATTTTTAAAGATTTTCCATGTGTTTGCATTTAAAACTTTTATCCCCTATTGTAGCCCATCTTACCCCAGGGGCAATGATTTTTAACAACCTTGAATCTGCACTGTTATGAAGCTGCCATGTACATTTGAATTTTTCTGGCCCAGTGGTTCTTGAGAAGATTTTTAAAAGAGTCCACTTTAATTTTTGCATTTTCAGATTATCTCCCTTTTGAAGGCATGGCCCTTCATTTGAACAGAATTGAATCCCCTTTATTTAGTAATGCTTTGTGCAATCTTTGGTTGAAACTGGCCTGTTGGTTCTGGAAAAGAAGATTTTTGTGAGAGTATTTTTGCTATTTTGCTCTTATCTACCCTTGTACTTCATTTGAACAAACTTTAATCCCCTTCACCCAAGGATGCGTTTTGCCATATTTGGTTGAAATTGGCCAATTAGTTCTGGAGAAGAAGTTGAAAATGTAAAAAGATTACAGACAGACTGATGATGGACGATGGATGATCAGAAAAGCTCAAAACAGTTTTCAGCTCTCGTGAGCCAAAAATGATGGATGGGGGGGAGGGGGGGGGGGGGGGGTTGACCCCCAAGGCACCTGATCATCAGAATACTCAATGCATCTTGATATGTGCAGCAAGAATATATGTGGTTTAAGTGTCATGACCTCAAATGTTTCAAATATATTTCAACATAATGAAATGGGGTTTGAGATGACTCCGGAGCACTTGCCCAGAATAATACTCAATGCATCTTGACATATACAGCAAGAATATATGAGGTATAGGGTATGTTATATGTTAACTAATGTGGCTTCTTTGCTAGTTACACATATATAATAGAGAGTACATTAAAAGGTAAACACATGCATGTAGATATTACTGTCTTATGATAGTATTTAGTATACTATTGTAATTGACCAAAACTATGGTGTAAATATTACAATATTGGCTCCATGACCATAACCTGACAATTTACAAATTTCAAATTGATCCAATTCATGAAATACTGATTTATAAGTCTATAAAATTCCTTTTGAAATTATATTTCAAAATATCAATAGAGTATTTGTGTGATTTTAACATGCCAAGGGAATCTACAAATTCTTTTTGACTTAGGTCTGTTCTCAGTTTATGGTCACTGAACCTTGTTTTCTCTGACTTTCATTAAGTGCAATATTCACATTTTAGTCTCTGGACAAGTTTACTTAACCATAATTAATGAACTTTTCGTGATCTGATTGCTTCTCCAGGTGTAGAAGATTTACAAACAAATTAATATTAAAAATGACTAATGAATCCAATATATCTTGTTTAAATTCAAAGGAAAAACTCCACAGTGTATCACATAAATAAAATACTTCTTGTGAAATTATCACTGTTTCAGAGAGTGAATTATAAATTACCACTGACATCAATCTTTTGGTCAGAAGCTGTTACACAAAACTTACAAGAATAGATTTTTACATAAATGAATGGTCGGCCGCACAAGATGGACACTGCACCTCATCTGAATACCGAAGTTAAGCGAGGCATAAAAATGTCATACACCACTAAAGACTTCGTTAATCATGGCCAATCCTCTACAATGATCTGAATACTTAATTAAATCAATTAATATTATGTTGCTACATTTATGTAGATAGCTGTGTGCTAAATTCTCCGACTAAGTCCAAAATGCACACTTAATATCTTTTGCTTGTTGTAATCAAGGTCATCACGAAATACTCATTATCAAAATTACAAAAAAGACGAACGAAATAAATGTCAGTATGATTAAATAGTTTCACTATGAATGTTATCTAACTTAAAGGTTCTTTGGAAAGTTAGGAATAAATTAATGGATATCTTGTTCATTTTATAGGAAACTACAGATGTTAATAACACTGCATGATTTCTTAGTTCACCAACTCTGCATATGATTGAAATTAAAATAGTTTTCAGCATCTTGAACCTAAATTTCTGAACATCTACCAACTAAGGCAGTTTGGTAATTTAAAAAAAACAAAAAACAAAAATAAAACCCACTCCACCCAATATAAATTTCTCTCGAAAGTAAAATAAAAAACCCACCCCTGCTTTATTGAGGTTTGTTGATTTCTGATCTACATGCATCTACTGGGTGTTTCAGAATTTTTAAGTCCGAATGATGTGCATTAACCAATTATTGTCTGTGTGGTTGTCAGTCTCTCTCTGTCAGATATCTCACAATATCATAAACAGATTCATGACTGAATATATTCAGACTTCCCATCTTTCTCTCCTAGAGATGATTTTTCCTGTACAATAGTGACATGATTATGTACTAAAAATTATGTAACCATTGTAATTTCAAACACGGTAACAAATAAAAGTGAAAAAAAAAAAATAATAATAACCATGCCACTATATATATATATATATATAGATTTAGCCCAGTAAGGATGACAGTGAAGTCCCAGTAAGGATAACAGTGAAGTAGGCAAAAATGTATGATTGAATTTACTAAAGTGAAGTCTGAAAATTTTTTACTAGTGTATTTGCATAGATTCACAGAACTTGTACTCACATAACAAAATTTTGCTATGTGTGTACAAGTTCTGTAATCTACGCAAATATACTTTTGTGACAAATCTGATATGATAAAAAATGAATTACAACAAAACAGAGATTTTCAATGAGAGGTGGGTGGGGTGTCCAAATGCATGCATTTTGCTTGTAGTAAGACATACTGACATATCATTGCTTTGGGATAGGACTGTTCCTGTGTTTTGTTGATCAGTACCACTAGTAAAATTTTCTCATACTTCACTTTAGTAAATTCAATCATACATTTTTGCCTTTTTCACTGTCATCATTACTATATATATAAATTGTTGATTACATGCTATAATTTACAAAACTAAAGAATATATAAAGAATTTAAAAAACGAATAAAGCACAAAACTTAAATTTGGGCTTGTGTGTGTAGCATCAACTTTAATTTTCATGATGAAATTATATTGAAACTGCACTTTTATGATCATTTTAACAAAATAGTCAATTTATACATGTTTTTGAAAGATATACAACATAAGAAATGGAGATTTTTTTCTTTTTATAAATTTACAGAATATTGCCAATGGTAAGGTCTTTCATACCAAGGACTCATAAGAATCCTATGCCGATCCAGTTTGTAGTTTTAATATAAATGTTCTGATGAAGAATGTGTCTGTTTCTGCATTTTCATTAATATCATTGAAAAATTTACGACTGCTTAAACTTTAATGTCCAAAGCAATATAACAACACAATCAACTATCACATAATTTTATTTGTTTAATACAAAATATTCATAACTGGAAATGGAAATTTCAAAAGATATTTTCTGAGACTACATTTACAACCTTAGCATAAATAAAATGCTGATTAAATTGCACTAGAATTGTTTTGGTAAACTATTTTCACAAAAGATATTCCTATATGGACATTAATTATAAGCTGTCAATTGTTGGGGTTTGATATAATAAAAGGTGAAAGAAATATCACCACAACCAGAAAATAGGAATCATAGCTGCAGAACTGTAGCTCTCCGAAATTTTTTTTTTTGGAGAGCTGCAGTTCTGAAGCTAACAACATATGTCCTGGACTACTTTTACACCTATCCGTAAACCTTGTAAGATCTGTCATGTCTGAGGATGTGAATTACCATTAAAAGATCTAAACCTTCCTTAGAAAAGTCAGATTATCAAAAATCAGGGAGGGCTATGTTATGTGCCACCTGGGTGACTTCATCATTTGATGTTTGGGGGCCTAGGTACCCATCGTGGGTGACTGGGCAACTGTGAAGTAAGACCCCAGCTTTAAAAAAAAAAAAGAGAGAAGGGAAAATCTAAATTCAGACAAATTTTATTTTTTGAAATATATTTGCAAAATATTCCCCATATGATGCAGCATTTATAGAGGGATCAAAATCTGAATACATCAGTGATAGCATTATTATCCTTTCCATTAGCCTAATTTTTTGGAAAAATGCAGTTTGTGGGGTTACATCTAAACTACGTCAAACAGTTCACAAATATAGCAACAGAAAATAAAACTTGTGGCAAATTAAAACAATTACCATGTCAACATCTAATGAAATAATTTCAAAACAAGATAATTGGTGTTTGACTAACTATGACATCTGCATAGCATGGTAAGCTTGGTAAACTATCAATGGATTTTCAAGAAGTGCATATAAAGTTTCAAAAGGGCATCTGTTATGAATGGAAATGTCATTTCTCCCTGGAATTACAAAAAAAAAAAAAATAAAAAAAAATTCTTGTCCTAAATGTCTTGTATTATATGTAATTAGTGAAATAAGATCTGCGTAAAAAGTCAGTCAGTGTCCTCTGTCTAATATAAATAAGTACCCAGGCTTTGCTCCAATTCATAATTTATGTAGTTATCTAAAATTTCAAGGGAGGTAATTCTAATTGAATATTGAGATTATGTATAATATACACAAAACTACCCTCATACTAATCTGATAAATGTATGATTATAGATAAAGAGCAAGTAAAACAACATTCCTCTGGAGGCTTTTTTTTTTGTTTTGAGAATATGAATAAGTTAACTCAACCAAGATTACACTAGAAAAGATAAGTATATTCTAAAAATTATTTAACAGTTTCACTGTAACAACAGCTGTTCCACAGAACACTAAAAGTATCTGAGAAACTGCACATTTGATATTTTTTTTTACCTTGAACTTTACAATGATTTGCTCCATTCTGAGAATATTTTTTTTTTCAGATCAAGTTCACATGCAATATGATTAACGCACAAGATAATGAAACATTTACACAGGACTTGAAACTAACTTTTTATGTCACCAGTCCAGCCAGACTGATTGGATATAATTTCAACCTGTCTGCAGAAAAACTTGCTAGTCCAGAGTTGTCAGAAATGATTAAAATTTAATTTGTGTTATTCATATAAGATCACAGGATTCTAACTCAATATCCCTCAGACAATATCATAACAAGCATGTGAGATCTATGTTTACTAATCAGGTTTCCGATATCTACAGAGAAAGAAGTGCAAAATGCAGGTTTAAGATTTGACAAGTGGGTTTTCCAAAATGAAGTTCTTGAAAATTTACTAGTCCTATCAGACTGAATAACATAAATGTCAGTCAGTCCACCAAACTTTTAACCAGCTACAGATTGACAGGCATATGTTTACTTTGAGCCCTGTTATATTGATATGCAATTTCTGTTGACTTGGAAGATAATTATGTCAACATGCAATTTCAAATTATAAATGTTGATGGAATATTTTTGCATAACATAGATATAAAGGAAATTCTATATGTCAATATAAATAAATGGCATGTTCACAAAATATTATCTCACATGTTGACATAAATCAGGTGCAAGTTTACATAACTCACATGTTGACAAAATTCTGGTGCATGTCCATGTTTAACTTCAATACTGCATTTAAGTAACCATATAGTACTGGTTACTGTAGCCTGGTACTGATGGTGCTTGCTTTGCGACCAGGGAGCCTTCTTGATCCTTTGATTCTTGATCCTGACACTGTGTTAAACCCAAGACTTTTCACATAGGCAGTGGCTATTTCTTAGCCTGGTATTAGAAATAAAAATCATGGGTCTTTTGGATATGACTTTAACAACAGAGGTTAAGTGTCACAGTACGTGTTGGCACAATAAAGAACCCTTACTTCTGTAGCCGTATGCATCATGCACATTAACATTTGTGGGGCTTCACTTGAAGCTAGTAACATCTCTACATGAGTGAAATTCTTCAGTGGGGCATAAAACAAAATATACAAATACATATCTTTTAAAGAATGAAATGTCTTGCATGTCAACTAAGTATCAGAAATCTTCATCTTGCATGTTGGTATAATTAATTTGAATGTTGACATAATTAATTTGAGTGTTGATATAAGTAACTTGAGTGTTGATATAATTAACTCACATGTTGACATATCTAATTTGAATGGTGACATGATTAACTTGAAACTTGAATGTTGGCATAATTTGAATGTTGACATAATTAACTAGCATGTAGACATAATTAACTTGCATGTTATTAACTTAAATATTAATAAAATTAACTTGAATGCTGACATAATTAACTTGAATGTTGATATAATTAATTTGAATGTTGATATACTTTGAGTGTTGACATAATTAACTAGCATGTTGACATAATTAACTTCAATGTTGACCTAAAACTTGCACATTGAGATATTTAACTTGAATGTTGACATTATTAACTTGCATGCTGACATAATTAACATTATCACACAAAAGAACTGTTTCTGGGTTTATAACACAGGTTCGGAAAAACGATATGAACTCGTAGCACAGGTAATAATGTAGAGTCAAGTGAGGTCAGCACCTACTGACATAGATACAAAAATGTTACTACAAATATTTAAGTCTATCATATTTATTTGTGTTTTAATTGTTGTTGTTATATGACATAGCTAAAAATTAAAATCTTAAGACTGGAATTTCAATTCAGCTATCACATTAACATGTTTATCATCAGATCTTATTTCTTCAGCTCAAGGACAGCAGAGGCTGCAAAATCACTTTCTTATACAGAAACATGAAATGGAAAGTAACTAAAAAAAATGCATTTATTGATAGTTGTGTGATAAATAAAATCTTATGCTTATGGCATATAAAATTTATGAAATTTGTCACCAGATTTATACATTTTCTTTACCAAAGCTCAGGAAATATTAAATCTGGCAACTCATTTCATGACATAAGCACTCGTAGAAGATCCTCTATTAAATATTGACATAATTAATTTGCATGTTAACAAAATTAACTTGCATGTTATTAACTTAAATGTTGACATAATTAACTGGATTGTTGACAAAATTAACAGGAATTTTGGCATAACTCAAAGTAAAACATGCATAGGGAGCAAAAATTTACAACCATATAGTTAGGAAAGATTTTTTTCGTATATATTCTTATGTAAAACTCTGATCCACTAATATGGCCTCACCCTAATTCTGTAGGTCACAATTTGAACAAATTTGAATCTGCACTAAATGGAGACGTTTGCATAATTAATATGATTAATCATGACCCTGTGCTAATCTTGAGATTTTCCCTGTATATTACCATGTAACAATTTGATCATCTACTGTGGCTCCACCCTATCCCTGGGGTGTGTGATCTAAACAAACTTGAATCTACACAATGTCAGGAAGCTTTCATATAAATTTGAACTTTTCTGGCCCAGTAGTTCTTAAGAATATTTTTAAATGAATCAACCCTATTTTTGCCTTTTCATAATTATCTCCCCTTTGAAGAAAGCATGTCCCTTCATTTGAACACACTTGAATACCCTTTACCCAAGGGTGATTTATGCCAAGTTGGATTGAAATTGACCCAGTGGTTCTGGAGAAGAAATAAAAAATGTTAAGAGTTTAAAGGACACACAGAGGACAAAAAAGTGATCAGAAAAACTCACTCGATCTTTCAGCTCAGGTAAGCTAAAAGGCTATAGTTACAAAAAAGCAATAGCATTTATGGAAGAATTCAACATTGAGAAGTTCCCAATATCTAAGAATGTCAATAATTTTCCTCAAATCAATAGGGAATGGGGTAGCTTTTGAAATTGGTGTGAAATGAAAAACACTATATAGTGCATGTACATTGCATACAAGTGCAACACTAATGGACTCGATTTTCCCTCCGAGTAGTTTTTGCTAGCCCCAAATCTGAAATTTAATATACAATGAGAATTTTATCACAATATTGGTAGCATGTGCATATAATGCACATGATCCAACAGTTTCATGATATCAGGAGTGGATTAGTGCAACAAGTGCCTATCGTCTGAACAAGAATTATTAAATTAATCCATGTGACCCTGAACTTCACCATGACCTTGGTTGACTATTAAACATCCTCCAGTCAGATGCAACTTTTGCACTGAGCATAAAAGTTTCATTATTCCTGCATTAGAAAATAAAGACCTGCACAAATTTCTACACTACTTACTAATCCCTGTAACACTGCCCTTTTCCAAATGACTTTGATTAAGAATTGAAGCAACCTTTGCCTAAGTCTGAGGTTTTAGCATGACACAGATGTGGCCCAAACAAGAATTTCAAGCAGTTAATTACTGTGATTTTCACCTTTTTAAAATGAATTTTTAAGGGTCAACTATCAGTTTTTACTGCTTTTCAATTACAGTTATAGACTTAATTCAAAGTGGAATGGATAGTCATTATATGTTTTATGTGTTGGTCAAAGAGTGGGTTGTGCTACCTCCTGTAAACATATTCTGTATCATTACTGCAGAATAACACTATTACGATTGCAAACCAGGAATACTAGCAGGTAAAGTGACTTTCATGAAAATTAAGAAATACCTCTTATAAAGAAAATTAAGAAATGGCAATGAACTGTATATCTATGGTATTCTGCCTTATTGTATTGCTGAACAGACTGGCACTGCAATGCATCATAGAAACTGATGCTGATCTGGTATGTCCTCATCACAAACCAGTTTCATACAGCTTGAAGTTTGAGTAGAAGTCGAGTCACAAGTACAAACAGAGTACTAGTAATTGACCACAGTTTAGAGATAGTACTAAAATTCATGCACTGTTCAAGCATTAACAGATTATCAGTCTATAGAATCCCCCACCACCAAAAAAAACAAAAAATTAATTCATGCACTGTCCAAATCCAGTGTCAGGAAAAAGTCTGGGTCACGTTAACAATGACATAACAAGAACAGCAACAAAGATCATACAGCTGATCAAGCAATAATCTTATTGGACAGGGATCAACAGGAAAAATAGCTGCATTGTATGCAAAACATTTCACTTTAGGAAAAGGAAAAAATTTTGTCAAGTACAATTAATTTCCTACAAGTCTAGAATGGTCATCAAAATCAACCAATGAATGCCTCTGTGAAAATTCTTAGCAAAAGTGGAAATTCACAAATGGATTATGCAGTCCTCCATCATTGGCTTACAAATTTACCATCCATGATCTCCCACTTCTTTAAAGTAATGAACTGTCTAGTCAAATATCACAAGCTTACAATGACAAAGCTGAATATGTGGTATATATGTTTTAATATAATTAACAGTTTCTAAGAGACATAAAACTCTCTATTATAGGAAACTATAAGGAGTACAATATATTAGTTTTAAAAAGAATTATCCAAATTGAGAGAGAGAGAGAGAGAGAGAGAGAGAGAGAGAGAGAGAGAGAGAGAGGGGGGAGAAGGAGAGAATATTTAATAAATAGACTAGTTATTTAATGACCTTGTTTATTGTTGTGTAATGGCTCTGTCTAAAACATCAACAGCAATGAACTAAATTTACACAACAAACCTCATCACACCGTCCACATTAGGTGTCTCGACACCAACCAGTAGAGTCCAATTAATTTGTAATTAATGAATGAAGCTTTTAAAAACTTCATTAACTGAGGAAAGATTCTACATATTCATTGCCCATGCATAACTCTCTCAAAACTTCATTACTTATCATATCACATGAATATCACCAACTTGCATTTCACATTAAATTTCCTATCCATTTCTGACAAAATGAAAACAAAAATCCTTGTACTAAACTTATTTATACATATATATTTAATGGTAGCTGTTAACAAAACACATCAAAAAAAAAAGAATCAGTACATGAGAAAGTATTTCTAGTCATAAAGGTGAAAGTTTTCAATGCATAATCACTAAATGTGTCACAGAGTACGCCTTTTAAAACACCATCATAATATCTCTAAGCCACACCAAATCTAAGATCATACAAATGTTGTATCATAAAGAAATTAAATCCTTCATCCACAACTAGCTAAGCCAAAATCAAATTGTACATGTATTATAATGAAATAATATCATTCATATAAATCTAGCAATTCTAAACTTAGTTTCAGCAAACATGTACCGTAACTTAAATATTATTGGTCAGAAGGTGTTTTCAAAGACAAGATACCCTTGGGCTTCAATGGTCACCTTAGCATCACATGACAAAAAATTAGTAATTATAAGCATTTTGTGTTGATGTTGGAAGTAATTATAAGCATTTTGTGTTGATGTTGGAAGTAATTATAAGCATTTTGTGTTGATGTTGGAAGTAATTATAAGCATTTTGTGTTGATGTTGGAAGTAATTATAAGCATTTTGTGTTGATGTTGGAAGTAATTATAAGCATTTTGTGTTGATGTTGGAAGTAATTATAAGCATTTTGTGTTGATGTTGGAAGTGTGCATCTTTTAGGCTTTGTGAACTGTACTCAATGTCTCCATGCAAAAGCAAATCTAAGCTTCTAGTGTCTTTCTATAACAGACTGTAGTAAGGCCAAAAATAATTAATTAAATAATTTCTCAGGTGGTGTCTGAGAAACAATTAATTTTTTTTTAGCCTAATAGTTTGGGAGGAATATTTGTAACTTTTTACCAGTGAACATGCCCTAGACCACACAACATTGTTACATTTTCTGGTGATAAGTGACTTTTATGCACATCATTAGCTTCCCCTGTCTTTCCATGGCCGAGTGGTTAGAGCATCGCGTTCAAATTCACAAGGCCTCTCACCTCTAGTCGGCGCGAGTTCGAATCTTGCTCGTGCCGATATATGTGAGAAAGTTTGCCAGTTTACTTCCGGAAAGTCGGTGGTCTCTTCCCGGGTACATAATACCCGAGTTCTCTCCTCCACCAATAAAAACTGGACACCACCAGATAACTGAAAAATTGTTGAGTATGGCGGAAAACAACAATCAATCAATCAATTACAAAGCTCTAAATATTAGTGACCTTGACTTTGGTGAAATGACACACTGGGTCAGAGTCAAGGGAAACTACCAATAATCAACCCTTATTTAAGAATGAGGTCTAGTGATTCCCCATTACAGAGCTGTGACCTAGAACAAATATTTGAAACTTCTTTTTTTTATCTAGAGGACCAAATGACCATGATTCAGGGCAATGCATATAGTTTGATCATAAGCAATCTTTATGCCTAGTGTGAGCTTTTAACATTTGTCCATTACAGAGCTGTAACCTGAAGAAATATTTCATAGAAAACTACTAGTGACCTTAATCCTGGTCAATTGTCACAAATTGTCTTCAGATAAGCCAAGTAAATATGTTCTTGCAATTTTTGTCCAATTACAAGTTAGGCCACATAATATTAAATCTCTAGTTCTGAGGCCAATTTTCTTAAATATAGACGATAGATAGATGAGAGAAAGAGAGAGAGGGGGGGGGGGGGGGGGGGCTTTTTCTTATTTATCAGTAATAGAAGATGGAGGTATTTTTTTAGTAACTCCCTAAACCAAATTGCTTTGATTTAATACCTTAGATAACTCTAGAAATGAATAACTGTTTGAAAAACCTTGCATTATAGTCCAAGAAAGTGAAAGAATTCATCCAAGGCGAATGCTGGTTACAGTTTACTGTTTTTCAGGAATTTTACATGTGTCCAATTTCAGCTTTATTTGTGTGCATCTCCTAGTTCATATTTTTAACATATTCTTTGCTTTTCACCACACTTATTTTCTAAGCCTTAGAAATTATTAATATGATGCCTCTTACATATAAAGACTCAAAGTGAAAATACTTGTTATCTTCGTTGAAATTATGATAAAATTTGCAAATGTGGCCACTTTAATGCCCTGAAAACTAATTTCACTTTTATTTGGCTTTGTACCCGAGACACAAAGTGAGATGGAGGGATAGCAGATAGACAGACAGACATCATGATGATTCCTGCTATACCTACAGCCTATAACAGTGCATCCAGCTTATCACCAAATGTTCAATAGTAAAGAAGATAATCAAATATGTCGTGGATTTTAAGTTTGAGCCAAACAGTCTTGCTCTGACTAAGGCCTAAACCTATGACCCAGGGAATTTTGGTACTAATTGGTGTTAATTAAATGTCTAACAAAGCATTTAGTTTTTCCTCCTACACAATGAAGAGCAAAGGAGGAGGAATCAAATTATTTTCTGTATAGCAACAGAGTAATTCAAAACTCTTTATATCAAATTGAAGCAGTGTGACAACTTTATATGCTTCACTAATCACCCAAATTAGATTCCATGCCTCAATCTATTGTTTTAGCTGAAAAACTGGGTCAACTGTCATTACGAACGACTAGTTGCAGAAATGGGTATCTAGAATCTTGTACAAGCAATTGTTTTCTTCTGTCAATAACACCACAGCAATTAATCAGCACAGTATCTCTATTGTGTATCTACTTAACTGGTAATTACCTTTCACTATTTTAATTGGACAGGTAAACGTGTCCTCAATGCACTCGTCTGTTTCCACCGAGTTCGTTGTAAGGGATAGTTCCAGTTCCACACTCTCATACACATATAGTGAAACTTCATCTGGATTATGGTACAGCTGACTGCTGTCCACGGATGTCAAAGAGGGACTCTCAGACTGGAATGTAACTCGCATCATTTAAATACTATCTCGTTCTATCTTACCCATTTTTTTTTTTTGTATCACCTTCTTCCTATTTTATATTTCCAATAAATAATTTGATGTCAAAAACCCACTGTTGCTTCAAGGGGTTTATCAAAAGTTTTATATCAATGGCTCTAATGTATTAAAGAAGAACTGAATTTTGTTCATGTTACAAACTTTACATAGTCAAATAATCACTTCTTTAAAGAAATTAAAGAGACAATCCCAAACATGGTATTTTTTTTTTTATTCTAACCACCTTTAAAGTCATTATCAAATGACATAAAATTTAATTTTTAATGACCTAAATATACCAAAATAATACAGTAATGATAGACATTTTTAAAAAAATGTTTTACTAATGCAGCAAAATATCTTAATCTGGTGAAAACCTGAAGTGTATTGTCCTCCGTGCTAGAATCCATCACCAAACAGTGGTGCAGCTTTCCATCTCGTGTCACTATGACTAGTACTGTTGGACTGGTTCCTAGTACTGCTATAGAACACGCATCAACCCCATAGTTGTCCTCCGCTGGTGGATGCATCAACAAAGGCCCCTGGATACTCAGACATTTAATGCTACAATCAAATTAACCACACAATGCATTATACATCTGAAGTCTCCGTTTCAGGGCGACTAGTGTTTGGACAGATCCATGGACCTTACCATGGTCAATATGCTGCAACAATGCAAACATTTTGGTCTGATAAGAAATTTATAATTGAGAACCCTGACAAGAAACATCTTGTCATACTTTCCACTATTTTAACATATCGGTTCTTGATTGCTCTGCTGAATGCAGACGGTATAAAATTTAATTCATTCCTAAAGACAATGTGAAGAAAATATATCAAACATTCAACTTTTTTTTTCTACATTGACTGAATGGTGCAACACTGAATTATATTGAAAATCTTAATATACAGAAAACATGATATGCATGTAAGTAATAACAAGATACAATTATTGTCTTATGCATTGACAATACGGAATATCGGAACCACTATTTCGTCTCTGATTCCATCATGGTTTTAAAGTTTAGTATGACCAATAAGATCTCGTTTTCTGTGTTAACATGAGCAACTTTTGCTGCAAATAAGTACACTACATGTATCAGAGATATAAGAGTTCAGGCACTAATCGTCATTTTTGGCTGTGGAATGGGGAGGGGCAATCAGAGATTAATATTGCATTCCTATTTGTCTGATAGGTCTTAGTTAGCAATAACAGTAGTTCTGCCCAAACCTCAAAATTGTGGAAAAGGAGTGGATGGGTTATCCTTCAGTATACAACTTCGTATACATTAGTTCAACCTGCCATTTAATCACACCTATAAAAAGTGACCAGCAAATAAAATTATGTTTGAATTTAAAAATGATGAGCTTTGTATATATGCATTATCTAACAAAATGAGTAAATATTTACATACCATAGTGTAGAGGAAATACACAATGTTGTGAGTGATTTTTGAATCGTTGAATAGTTTACATTTTTTGGTACTAGAATATTCGCTTGCAACATTCTGAAAAATTATCTTTAAATCAGGAAGATATTTTGTCATCACTAATATTTGTATACAAGAGTTGCCCAAGTGAAGCATAATTTTCATAACTTCTTTTTCTGAAGAGTTCCAATTATTTTTAGTTCTGATATCCCGTATTCAGATACTGCCCAATATCAGTAATATTATAAATATAAATAATATAAAACAAATTACTCTAAGGCACTTTACAAAGGTAAGGATGAAGAATGAAACAATAAAGCACAAATAAATGACAGTATGACATAAAGTCTTACATCTGTAAAATTACCAAAATAAAACATTATTAAGATCAATAGCTAAAAATGTTTTTTTCTTTTTCTTTTTCCCCCCTTTTTTTTAGTTCAAGGGAAAATAATAAATACAAATAAAAACCCAATGAAATCAAAGATTAAACATTAAAAGCACACCGAAAGAGGTATGAGAGCCCAAAATTGTTTTACCCAGAAATGTCTTTCACAGATTCATTATGAAGAAATGGATAAAATGTGTTGAAAACATAATATTTACAATGCATGAAATCCTTACCTTGCCGGATGTGGATTCAGGTCAGTAAAGGCAATAATGACATCACCATTCCCATACACTATGTAAGCTGGCCATACTACATCCGGATTAACAAGTGTGGAATGAAGACGGTTCTTTCTGTGGAGTGGAACTGAGGGACCAAAGTCAAAAGAAGCTGCAACATCTCCTAGGGCTGCCCTGAAGGATTGCTTATTTGGAGAATCAGTTACATCCTGAACACAGTCTCCCAGCTTCACAGTGTGAAGAGGAACATCCGGTTCCTTCAAATCATAGGTACTAGAAAAAATATCACATCTTTTCAAAACAAAGAAAAACAAGTCTCATTAATCAGAGTAACAAATAAAGAATAGTCCTCTCTTTTATTTTTCAATCACAACAATGGTATTTTATAAAATACCCAGGGTTCTCTTTAACAAGAAATTGCATCCTACATGCAGCAAACTTATTTGGGACCAAAAAAACCCAAAAAAAACCACCAACAGAGAACTTTTCAACCCTAAATAATAAATTCAAAAGGAAAGTCGACTGTATGTAATTCACATTATTTGAGTATTGATTAATCTGTAAACATCAAAACATTTATATTATACTGACACTGTAATGTACATGTGTTCATTCAGGCAATTTAATTTCTTGACACATCAAAATATGCTGGTACTCAGCAAAATCCTACAGAAAACCATGAAATACCTATGAGAATGTGAAAAAAAATCCCATCTTAAAAGACACTGTGAATGGATGTTCAGACTTCAAAGATTACCTTAGGAGATTGTCTGAGGTTAAAAGTGTTAGATGAGAATCTGTTTCACTGCCTGGATGCCACGCTACATGAAGAAGCTGCACACTTTTGTGACTAGCAAAATAACGATCTGCGACACTAGTTGTTCTGAAACAAAATTTAAACAAAATCATGCTCATGTGTGTGTATCAATGAATAAGAAATTATCAATAACATGAAACAAAAATGTAATAAAAATACTTTAAAGAATATCTATTGTTTCCAAGAAATGTGAGTATTTTACAAATACAAGGCTGGCAGAACTAGGAACTCTTTCATTTTCTTACTTGCAAGTAACCACAGGTTTTCCTCCTTCAAATTCTGAATACTTCCCCCATCTCTGAGGAATTTCTATAACCATGACACCAGAGCTTCCCCATACAGCTAGGAAACTCTTTGTGCTGTTGAATTCAATTTGGTCTATTTCATATCTGGGAGGATCTGTACACTGAAGGGTCTGAAAATACCAAAATGTTGTAATGACAAAAACACCCTTGTAGCTAGGCCTACAGGTTTCAATATAAAATTACATGATTTGTTTTAAAAATATAGTATGTAGGACTAAATAAAAAATAAAAACCAGCATGTGTTTTTGAAACATAATGCTCCCATTGACAACAAAAAAACAATACAAAAGAACTAAACTCTCCACCAAAAGAAAGGTCTTGTCACAAGGAATGCACATGCATATACAATATCACTAGTCCCACCAATTAAAAGTTATGAACAAGGTTAAGGTTTTTGAAATTAGGTTTGAACTCCTAGGTCAAGGTCACAGAATCAATGTGAAAGATTTTGTTATTAGGAATCTATAATGTACAAAATCTGAGAGCTAGGTAACTTCCGTCATTGTTGCAAACCACCACATAATTCATAGAATTAAATCAATAACCTGTGGCTTGCAATTCTTTTTAAAAGTATATTAAACTAGAAGGTCAAGATTATGTCAAAAAATGTCCAACCAAAAATGTTCTTTTTACAAATAATGCACATATGAAATATGTGAGCCCTATCACTCATCATTCAAAAGTTATGAGCATTTAAGATAAATTTTTGGACAGACAAGCAGAAAAATACAAAATGAACCCATAACAAGTGGACCATGGGCCACATTGCTCACCTGAGTCACCTTGGCCCATATTAAAGATTTTCATTATATTATCCCATATAAAATTTTGATCCCCTATTGTTGCCCCACCCTACCCCCTGGGACCATGGTTTTAACAAATTTCAATCTCCACTATGTCAGTAAGTTGCAATGTAAATAGGAACTTTTCTGACCTGTCAATTCTTGAAAGAAAATTTTTTAAATGACATCACCCTATTTTTGCATTTTTTGATTATCTCCCATTTGAAAAGGGCATGACCCTTTACTTGAACAAATTTGAATTACCCAAGGATGATTTGTATCAAGTTTGATTGAAATTGGCCCTGTGGTTCTAGAGAAGAAGATTTTTTCCTATATTTTCGTATATAAAAATTTGATCCCTATTGTAGCCCCTACCTTTCTCCTGGGGCCATGATTTTAACAACTTCAATCTGCCCTATGTCAGAAAGCTTCCATGTAAATTTCCATGTAAATTTGAACTCTACTGGCCAAATTGTTCTTGAGAAGATTTTTATAATGGTCCTTCATTTGAACAAAGGTGAATCCCCTTTACCCAAGGATAATTTGTGTCAAGTTTGATTGTGGTTCTGTAGAGAAGAAGATTTTTAAAAGATTTTTTTCCTGTATTTTCACATATAAAACTTTTACCCCTTATTGTGGCCCCATCGTATCTCCAGGGGCCATGATTTTAACAAACCTGAATTTGCACTATGTCAGAAAGCTTAAATGTAAATTTGAACTTTACAAGCCCAGTAATTCTTGAAAAGATTTTTGAATGACCTCATCCTATATTTGCATTTTTGTGATGATCTCCCTTTTGAAGGGGGCATGGTCCTTCATTTGAACAAAGAGGAATCCCTTTCACCCAAGGATGATTTGTACCAAGTTTGACTGACATTAACTTGGTGGTTCTAGAGAACTGTGATAGTATTTTTTCACTATTTTGTTATTATCTCCCCTTGGAGAAAGGTGTTGCTTTTCATTTGAACAAACTTGAATCCACTTCACCCAAGGATGCTTTGTGCCATGTTTGATTAAAATTCGCTAAGTGGTTCTGGAGAAAAAGATGAAAATGTGAAAAGTTTATACACCAACACCGGCAATGGAAAGTTTTGATCAGAAAAGCTCACTTGAGCCTTTGACTCAGGTGAGCTACAAATGAAAATGGTAATATTACAAGATATGACTGTAGTCTTTTAATACATGCATGTACAGACCCTGAAACAAGCTACAAGTACTAAACTACTTACTGGTTTATTTTCCCATATCAAAATTGGATATGGTCTTTACCAGTAAAAAGGAGAATACTAGTATAGCTGTGCATACATTTTTTTCTTACTTCACAATGAAAACTTTGAAATAATATGATGTGAACTACATTATATTTTATATGTTTCATTTTTAGACAACCCTCACTGTATGAAAAATCATCAGCATGTGTATATGCAGTGAATTATTCATTTTAACTTGTATTTTTATTCATTGTATCCAGATTCCTTACATAATCCATGATTATTTATTGAATATTCTATATTTTTTCTACTACTTGTAGAAAATAGAGGTCCTAAAGCTCTACAAATTCTAAGTTATGCTAATTACTATGATAAAAATTTTATAATTAATTCAAACATTTCGTATAACCTACATTTGCATAGTAAATAATAGATGTGGTACTAGATCATTCTAATATTTTTTTTTTTAAAAGATAAGCTTGTTACTTCATCCCAATATTTTTTTCTCAATGTATTAATCCATTCAATTCAAACCATCATTTAAATCATCTTTGCGCTTTCAGATTCATGCATTTTTTATTCAAAGCATTTCTATGACTAATGACCATGAACATTTATTTACGATAAATAAACAACATGACAGATATACCACACATAATGCAGAGTTTGATGGTAGATCTCTTTGCTCAAATGTGTTGCTTGATAGGAGAAGTTCCTTATCAAACAGAATATACATGTACCAGTTTGATATAGGCATTTCTTGTTCTCACTGACTTGTTAGATGTAAATGTTGCACTGCACTGATACAAAGTCAATATATTTTGCATTCAAATTAAGTGTACATGTAACTTTCAAAATTATGTTACTTAAGTCTAAGGATCTGTGCACTAAGTCCGGATCAACTTCAAA
>JAMZEH010000005.1:16807500-16850000 GCA_024699665.1 Ostrea denselamellosa
TTCCTGCTCCAATTGCATAATTTTTCAAATTTGTGAGAATCAGATGTACAGTATTATAGTGTTGAGTCACTTTCATTAGTGATTTTTTTTTTTTTTTGCTCAACTGAAATAAACAGACATGGAAAACTATTTTCTGAGATTATTTCTTCAGTCATATTTTGCTTTCATTTCCTTGTGAATGGGTTGGATAGCTAGGTGCAGAGTGATGGTTCTTGGATATCTATTTTTCATCACTGAAATTGAAAGTTTTTTATTCCTCAGGTACAAGAGTACTTGTATTTTAAATTATTAGAAATATTATTCTCATGCAGTTAGTGTATTCATTGTTTACTAATTTTAATATTTTGATATAATCACTGAGCTATTTCATGATAACAGTATAAACACAGCTGTTTAAATTTATGGTCCTTTGAATAATGCTCCATGTATAAGGTAGGAGATGATTTTATTGGGATAATCTCACTTCATTCACTTGTAGTTGAATATACAACTCTGTGCTTTTTTATTCTTTATTGCTATACCTACAATTATTCTTTATTTGGACAGCTTATTTATTCTTTATTGTGATAGTTACATATTCCATATCGGGATAGCTTACATATTCTTTATTAGGATCGCTTACATATTCTTTATTGGGATAGCTTGCATATTCTTTATTAGGATAGCTTACATATTCTTTATTGGGGTAGCTTACATATTCTTTATTGGGATAGCTTACATATTCTTTATTGGGATAGCTTGCATATTCTTTATTGGGATAGCTTGCATATTCTTTATTGGTCACTTACAGTTAATTCTTCATTGGGATACCTATAATTATTCTTTATTGGCATATCTTTCTTGTTCTTTATTGGGATACCTTACATATTGTAAGTGGAGGCCTCCGTGGCCAAGTGGTTAGAACATCACGCTCAAAATCACAAGGCCTCTCACCTGTAGTTAGTGTGGGTTCAATTCCCGCTCATGCCAATATATGTGAGAAAGTTTGCCAGTTTACTTTCGGAAGGTCAGTGGTCTCATCCCAGGTGCATTGTATCTGGGTTCTCTCCTCCACCCATAAAAACTGGACGCCACCAGATAACTGAAAAATTGTCGAGTGTGGTGGTAAACAATCAATCAGTACTTATTGTTTATTGCGATAACTTACTCATTCTTTATTGGGATACCTTACTTGTTCTTTATTAAGATAGCTTATTTGTTCTTTGTTGGGATAGCTTGCTTATTCTTTATTGCAGTGCCTTACTTGTTCTTTATTGGCAGGACTCGACATTAACACTTGACTGCTTGTCTGGTGCCAGTGGAAACAATTTTAAATAAGTGAATATTACTGGGTGCTTGTCCTATTGGACATGTGATTTTTTTATGTAAAGAAGTCTCCAAATAATAAAAAGAACATTTGGTGAAAAGTTTATCGGTAGTTCAAAGTCAGAAGCAATGCATGAAAAATGAACTTTGATTCTGATGTCAAGCGCTATGTAAACCTATTGAGTCACACTCGATCGGGATCGGTGTTCACTTATTGCGTACTACTTTCTATTTTGTAAAGAGGCATGGATCTTACGAACTTTGGATTCTCTAGATCATCATCAAGCAAACACAGTCATTGATTCAAGACAGGAAGTCTAGATAAAATTTTGTTTTATGTGTTAGTTGTTTTTATCAATTAAATAAGATTTTAAAAAAAATCAAGCAAGCATAAAATGGACTGTATGTTAAGTAATACAGTTTTCAAATTGACAATATTGGATCTTTTTTGAAAATATTTTGGACAAGTGAAGTTGAAGTTTGGGCAAGTAAATATCTTTGTCCGTTGTCCGAATGGACAAGTAGGAAAAAAAGTTAATGTAGAGCTTTGATTGGGATAGCTTACATATTCTCTCTTGGGATAGCTTACTTATTCTCTGTTGAGTACCTACAATTATTCTTTATTGGGATAGTTTGCTTATTCTCTGGCATAGCTTATATATTCTCTATTGGGATAGCTTACTTATTCATTTGTTAGGATACCTACAATTATTCTTTATCGGGATAGCTTACATATTCTTTATTGGGATAGCTTGCATATTCTTTATTGGGATAGCTTACATATTCTTTATTGGGATAGCTTGCATATTCTTTATTGGGATAGCTTACATATTCTTTATCGGGATAGCTTACATATTCTTTATTGGGATAGCTTGCATACTCTTTATTGGGATAGCTTGCATATTCTTTATTGGGATAGCTTGCATATTCTTTATTGGGATAGCTTGCATATTCTTTATCGGGATAGCTTACATATTCTTTTTTGGGATAGCTTGCATATTCTTTATTGGGATAGCTTACATATTCTTTTTTGGGATAGCTTGCATATTCTTTATTGGGATAGCTTGCATATTCTTTATTGGGATAGCTTAAATTTTCTTTATTGGGATAGCTTGCATATTCTTGATTGGGATAGCTTACATATTCTTTATTGGGATAGCTTACATATTTTTTTATTGGGATAACTTACATATTCTTTATTGGGATAGCTTACATATTTTTTTATTGGGATAACTTACATATTCTCTATTGGGATAGCTTACTTATTCTCTATTGGGATAGCTTACTTATTCTCTATTGGGTTAGCTTACTTATTCTCTATTAAGGTAGCTTACTTATTTCATATTGGGATAGCTTACTTGTTCTTTATTGGGATAACTTTCTTATTCTCTGATGGGATAGCTTACCTATTCCTAGCTTTCTTATTCTTGTTGGGATAGATTACTTATTTTTTATTGAGATATCTTACATATTCTTTATTGGGATAGCTTTCATAATATTCTTTATTGGGATAGCATAGTTTGTATTCTTTATTGGTATAATTTACTTTATTGGGATATTTTAGGATTTATTCTTTATTGGGATAGCTTATGTATTCTCAACAGGAATAACTTACACATTCTTTATTGGGAAAGCTTATTTATTCTTGATTGGAATAGGACTGATTCTCATGTACATTGTATTGGAGTATACTTATTCTTTTGTCATGTGGTAATATTAGAAGTGATTCTTCTAACTTAGCTTAGGATGAAAAAATATTAATAGGAAACTACTTACAACCTATTGACAGTGTTTGATCAAGTGTTAAAAACCCAGAATTTGGGATCGTCAAGGAGACTGATACACTAAAATGTGGAATAAATAACATTCTCATATCCTAAAGTTAGTCTTTGTGAAATGAGATCCTTTGCACTTAAAGTGTCTGTTTGTGGACATGGAAGACTAACTTTTGTTGATAATTTATGGATTATTCAAATTCACGGCTACCTTTCAATCACAGTCTGAAGTGATTGGAAGGGACATCATGCATTACTATTTCTGATCGCCAGTATCTATCTTCTTTTTCAGAAATTTTGGTCATTCATCATTGAAAGTTTGTTGCAGTTTCTGTGAAAAAACCAAAACAGTCTTCTTTTTTAAAAAAAAATTGTAAAGCTTGATGGATACATAATTGTGATCGATTATGAACGAGAGATATTGGACCATTTTACGGCCAATTACCACTTGACAAAATATCGACAAAAAGGTTGTCAAAAAAGTACTCTGTATAGGTGTAAGATACATCAAAGTTTTAATGTACACAGGTTATGATCTGTAATCAAAGACAGGGGTTTGCTGGTGATGTATTAGAAATCAGATTTGCTGGTTTGATTTCTTTCATGTGTTCAAATGTTCAGCTTCTGAGGATCACTCAAAGAATAACTTGTACAATTAGGAAAATTTCATTCCATTATTATCTGGCTTTGACTTGCTATGGAGAGTTATTTTGAGAAAACACACACATACACACACACACACACACACATACACACACACACACACACACACATTATTTATATATATTTATATATATATATGGGAAACTAATTTTATTCAGGGACTGAATGTAATAAAAAATGAGAGATTTCGAAAGTGTGATGTTATTGAAATTGAAATGCATGGCCAGTGTTTGACATTTTAGATATGTAGGGTTTGAAGTGAGCTACATGTATTATCTGGATACAAAGAATAAATTAAGAGCTGGTGTGACTTTGTAGTGTGCTAACTTTGTGTTTACAATGTTATATCATAAGAAAGTGAATGTTCGCAAGAGCAATAAAATTAGAATCTTTACAAATCAAATAAGTTTAAGAAAATCAGATAGCTAATAAAATCAGTTGAATTTTGCTAAGTTTTTATTATGAAGCTCTAATAATCTTCTTCAACTTTGCTTAACCCATCCTGGTGAAGGAAACTACTAAAACAGTATGTGGCAGCGATGAAAGATGTGTTCTCCTTTATATTTCAAGTGGTTCCCTTGATTTGCAATCATACGTATGTATTACCAATAACTGTTTTTAGTTTGAAATCAATCATTAGAGGCATAACCTGTCAATGCAGTGGCTCCAGTTTCCCTTTGATGTCAATAGCAGCCATGAGAGAGCTGTTGCGACCAATTTCAGATTCCGTTCTGCTCCTTGTGTAAATTCCTCTTCAAAAGCAGCTTAAGAGTGTTAGCCAGCATTTAGTAACAACCAAGTATTGATGGCTAGTTTTTTTTTTTTTTAAAAAGGCGATTTCTTGTTGGTAAATTTACATTTAGGTTGTTTAGTTAATGATAAGATCATCAAATGACAAAGGAATGTGAAAATATTCTTTCAGAAAGTAATTCAATCCATGATTGAAAAAATAAAATGCATTTACTGAGTAGGAAATATTTGAGGAAGTTATTTAGGTAAATGTATCAGTACTGCACATATTGCTTGGTTTTGTTAAGGCAGTGTGTGACAATGGAATGTTTGAGATTAATTCTACATTAAATTGAAGAAATCAGACCCAGGTTATAACGATTTATGTCTATCATTTGATATGATTTCACATTCATTACTTTTCAGAGAAATGGTTGAAAAATGTAAATGAAGTGACTGGAGATGAAGATAAAGCAAGGTTTCACCCTTCATTGATTCAGCCCCTTGCTCTATTCAAAAGTTTGGGCAGAGGATATTGACTTGAAATTCAATCGCAGATCTTCCATTCGAGCACCAGTGAGTGCTGTGATCCATTAATAATTTGCTGAACCCCTTCTTCCTCCCAGTCTCCTTACAAAAGACACTACTTTTTAATTCTTTGCCAAATTGATTAGAATTAAATTGAACTTTTGTAGATAATCAAATATAAATTCCTCAGTTTCACCTATCCTTGAGAAAACTTGGAAAACCGATCACTTTTGAGTCAGATACTGAAGCAATGATGAAATCATCTGTGTATTTTCAGACCTTGTAGCTGTTTGATGTGCAGTTAAGATTTTAATTATGTTTACAATTAACAATTACTTTTATCTTTTTCTAATGATCTAAATGTAATGATTTTGTCAGGTACAAATAAGTTTTGTGACTCTAGTGTTACAGAGAAGACATTTAATTAATGTTTCATGTTTTTGGATTTTCTCTCAGCTTTTTGATCTGACATGTCCATTTTTCTGCACATTACAAAATAATTAATCTTTCTTTTTTTAATTCTTGTAATCATGTAATATTTGGAACCTCTAGTATTAAAAAGAAATTAAAGTCAAATACAAATTAACATTTTTGATCAGACAGTTTTCCATCAATTGCACATTCTAGAACTAATTTTGTATCGGTCACGCAATTGTGCACAGAAGTAGATTAGTGCAGTGTCAAATCAAGGATGGGTGTTGTCAAACTTTACAATTCACACGTAAAAGCACTTTATTCCAAGAATTTTTTATGTAAATAAGGTAGAGGAAGATAAAGCAAATTGTCATTTGAGCAAAAGCTTCCTTTTGGGCAACATTGTGCAAGAATGTGGCATCGAGTGTGCAGGTTCTGTGTGGGTATCGATGAATGTCTACTCTGCATCAATCAAAGCTTTATTTGGTTGAAGAAATAAAACCTGAAGTTTAGTGAGCCATGTCTTTTGCAAACTGTAATTATTAGATTGGCTCATTTCAGGGGAAAATAAGCTAGAAATTACAGTGCATGATTTAAGCGATTAGGCAGGTCACAAATCTCCATTCAACATGACAAAAATGGGTCTATAGAAATAATCATTAATGAGCACTGGTGGAAATCAAATTTCTGAGGACACCTGTGGTTGTGATTTGGATAAGTAGCATAAAAACAGGTGCTTCCTCAGGCTATGCAGTGTTGCTTTAAAATCCCCAATAAAAAAAACTAAATATTCATAACAAATTTATCTTCTTCCTATATCTCTTCAATTTTCAAGATGCCGATTTTTACAAATACTTGGTCTTTTGAAAAGACACACAATAGATACTTTAAAACATATTGACAGGTCCGCAGTGAATAAGAGAGATATAGTGATAACTCTGAGGTGCCATCAGTATTCCCTATTGGCTAAAATTCTTAAATTTTTATTTCAGAAAACTTTTTTTCTGGAATGAAAATTGGTTTGGGGTAATAATAAACTTTTACATCAGGGCAGAATGTAATTGTAAAAATAGATGGGTCTGATTGTGATCAGCCAGAGGTTTGAATATTGAGTAAAACATTTTTGCATGATCGGATGATTACTTGTGTTGTTTGTTGGTGAAAATTATCTGACAGGTAGTATTGATGCACTGTTCATGAACCTGAAGTCCCTACAAACAGCCTCATACTGATTCAACACAAAACTATATATGAAACTTGCAAATTGAAAAAATAAATCTGATATGCATCATATAGAGATGGAAGTTACATTGCATGAAGAGTTACTTGTGAAAATTGAAACTATCATTTCAAGGCTGAAGTTTCGGAATACAAAAAGTCTGCGATACATTAGTCATTGAATGAAGTGGATAGAACTTAGTACTGTTTTTCAAGTAGAAGTGTAAAGTAGTTCTTTATTCTTCACTGATGGGTATGAGTGCTTTGCAATAGAGAAATAATTCCATCATATGAGATATCAGTGCTGACAAATACTTCCTTGATTCATTAGCACCAATAGGCTTCACTTCTTAGTAATGACAATGCTCTAATATGTAACTGGGGAATCCCATGCTGTCATTAAACTAAATGTATACTAACTATATATACAGACAGTTATATGCAAGGTAATTAAAATAGTGTATTTAATAAGTTAATTATATTTAATAAGTTGCAATTCTAAAAGGAAAGGATTTTTTTATGTCCCTTTGAGAAGTTTTCACTCATAAGTAACCATCTGTAAGTGATGTGCCTCAAATAAGACCTATGCATGGAGCTCAGGGCCATAGCAAAGAGGGTTCTTTAAATTCCAAGAGTTTGGCAAAGGAGCAGTTACTGTCTATGTTTAAATATTAGATTTGATGCAACTTAAAGTACAAGTGGGGTTTGAACCCACAACCTCTTCTTGGACATGAAGCAACACTCTAATAACTGAGACAGTGCAACTGGGAAAAATGGGGGGGGGGTTAAAGAAATTTAAATTCACTAACTTTCTCATTCTGCAAATTCTCACTATGGAATTTGTAAGGGAAGTAATTTTGCATAAGAACAAAAAAAGCACAGTGATGACCCTTGGGTTTTCACAACTCAGTTTAACTATTTTAAAATGTCTATCTTCTGATAGAAATGTATGATACTTTATTTAGTCTGGGGAAATTTCTTTTCAACCAAACACATTGCAATAGTTTGCTCCATTTAAATTCACTCAAAGCCATTTATTTCTACTTTAGCGTAAGGGCTTCTTTTAGATTTGAGAGTGAAAATAAAATGGTGGTTAAGAATAGGAACCAATGTTTCTCAATAATATACAATTTTTCATAATTGCATTCTATCTCATCTCTACAAGGAGTCTTGGGGTATATCACCATGTTTGTCTTTGAGTTAGCATATTTTAATAGCTAGTTTCTGATTGTTGCATGTAAAATTCTAAAGTCATTCTTATGTATTGCAGTCAGTCATATAAATGGGCATGGAAAAGAAAAATCTTTGGAATAACTGGGAATCTGCAAACCTTAGACCCTTGCATTACTTTTAGGTAATCTAATTAATGAGCTTAGTAACCCAGACCAAAATATGCTAGTACTACTCAGTAAAAAAAATTAAACATTTCAGAAACCATACAAGAAGTCTTCATATCAAGGAGATCAAAAAAAAATTCAGAGAAAATGTTGAAAACATGGTGTATGTCCTACAAATTTCCTTGTATACAATAGCTAGAGGTATATTTTTCTTCTGATTCAAGAGTCTGTTCATTGCTATCATTTCAATGCACCAACAATGATATTTGTATGAAATATGATATGGTAAGGTATACCCATGTTGCATTGCCATATACAGAATTTGGTTTTCACATTAATATCACAAGATCAGATTTGAATGAGATCAAATTTTTATGGTTTCTGGGTTGTTGTTTTTTTTATTATTATTTTGATATAGTTAGAAATTAATGAAAATTTGAACTTTAAAAATTTTTAAGAATGTTTTCAGACTGGAATAGGTATGTGTCATTGGGTGATATGTTATATAATACTATATAGTTAATAATGGCTTGATGAGGATGAAGTTCTACCTTCTCCCATCTATAAAATTTAAATTCCTAATGTGAAAAGTTAAACTTGAATTTAATTTTATTGACAGTAACCATTAAGAAGACCGTCACCAGATCTTGTCTTGTAATTTTATCATACATGTATCCACCAAACAGTGGAAATGAAAAAAATACACACTACCTAAGCAGTGTAACATCAATACCTATAGGGTTCGAAATGTCGCAGGTCATCAATTTCTGGAGAGTATTTTGTTATGCCATATTCAGACACCTGATAGTTAAAGAATCTTTTCATTCTTTTGCAGTCTTTTGTTACTGTATAGATGGAAATTTGTGATATGTATCTCGGTACTGAATAAGTTTCAATTCTATTGAATATGATAATAGGATATTGAATATCGACATTGCAATGCAGACGTCAAACAGACGCATACTAACATAGCGTTTGGATCAAGTCAAGTGTAAGTTTTCTTGTGAAACAATTTATCTAAAATTTGTTGCTATGTGATTTTTCTAATTTAAGATGACATGCCATTATAAATGTGGTGGATATATAAGAATTTGTTCTGATCTCGTACAGCTGTAAGACTTCATGATTTTATATCATGACCTTGCTGACATACTCTCCTGTTCAAAGTGAATTATGATTTTGGACTTATAATATGGATAAGCAATTGTTGATTGTGAAATGATAAAATTTTCAAACTATAAATAATTTTACTGGTCTTTAAAAGTATTAGATGATACTCAAATCCGAGTTCTACATGTATTTTTGTTAATTGATGTTTTTGTAGAGGATCCTTTCGTAATGGGTTTTTTTCTATGAAGCACCCCCTCATTGCCCTGGAGCCACCTGATTTTTTTTTGATGATTTGAAGTTGTGATTTAGTGATATTCCCAGAGTGGTTTATTGGTGTTTTTGAGAATCATTGATCTTCAGCATGAAAAGACCTTTCTGTAATTCTCCTTCTCTCAGATCGGTACCTCCTAATAACGACATCTGGGATCAATCTAAAGATATATAAACATCATTTAAACTCCAGTTAAAATTGCCCAATGATTCAAGTAAATAATTATCTTTCTTTTGAAACATAATGAACCCACTATGCCACATCGGTCATTCTTGTATCCATCAGAGAATTCATGGTAACAGGATGGAATACATGGTAACAGGATCATGACCCATTGATGGTAAGACGGCTAAAGTTTAAATCTCAGAAAATTATAGGTCTAATTATAAGGTTCATGTTATTAATAGTTCACAGAGGTATAATTGTATCATTCATTGTGTTTTAAGTGTACATGTTTTATGTTCAGATAAAGGTATTTCCAAGTGCACATGGTCTCAAAAATGACATATGATTACACCATGGGAGGTACAAAATTTTTGTTTGATATGAAAGATAAAGTTAAAAATCTTCATTGTTTGAACTTGAAATAAAAAGAATATTGACTAGTTAATGTATACTAGGATTTTACATTCAATTTTCAAATCAATAATGGGTTTTACTAAATGTCATCAATTTTAAAATGATTGAATATTTAATCCTAATAAGAATCTCCAGTTTAAGAACTGTATTTGTATTTCAAAATTGACCTGGCATCACATTAAAAGAGGGAAAAAACCCATTTTTGAAATTCTAAATCTGATTCAGGGTTGTCAATGCTCTGGAATGATGGGAAGGGAAACCAATGATAATGACACTGAACATCACACATTTCCTTGTTTGATCAGACGTTAAGACTGATTAGGGTTTTTCAGTAGCTCACGACTACGGATTCAGACAAGTGGTGCCAAAGTATTGATCCACGGGGCCAACAGTGTCACAGTTGTGCATCATCTAGGTAAACTCTCCGATCGTTCAATAGGTGGAGTCAAATAAAATGTTCACGTCGACTCAATAATCTTAGTATCGAAATAATTCCAAAATTGGTTCCTGGCTATTTAATTGGTTACAGATACATTTATTTGAAGACAACTTTTCTTATCAGAATCATTTTAATTGACCATCATTTGAAAATCGTGCTCCAAAGTTTTTTAAGTCTTGATAAATGACATTTTTGCTGTTGCTTTCTTTTCGACATGTCAAACAGTTCATGAATAATTGTGCGACTGATACAGTCAGCTGCCGTGGTTACCAAGAAATTATCCTTATTGTTAGATCGCATGAAGTTGAAGGGAATGTTTTGATGTTGTAGCAAATACTTATCCTGTGTCTTTGGTCTCCTCTTTATTTCTAATCAGTAATGGCTTTGCTAATCAAATGCACTAAATTATTATTTCAGAAAAAAACATACCTGAGATTTTTTCTTAGTAATATCAATAACTACAAAGATATGTATGTTGTTTATTAATTTTGTACCACAGTCATACACAGGGTACATCAGAATGTATGCAGGATGACTTCAAGGTTAAAGTTTTTCTTAATTTCTCTTTTTAAATTTTGACCTACTTTAAGATGCTATATGTATCAGGTACTACTATTCAGTGCAGAATAATTTTTTTCAATGATGAAGATTTGGAGTAACCTTAAATGTTTGATTGATTGGATAGAGCTCGCAAGCTTGAGTTCCCATGGTGAGACATCTATTCTGTAACACAAAGTAGCAACAGTCTGAGGAAATTTGTACACAAACTGAATCATTCAATCACTGATAAAGAAACATTTTAAAGACTTTGAATAATTGCCACTTCCTGGATTGATCGGACGCATTAGTGAGAAATCTGTTCTGGAATATGATTTATATTTCTGGTCTGTTTTTTTAGTCCTTTTTTTATAATAATCAGGTAGATTTTTATTGATATAACACATTCATGGCTCTGCTTTGTATCAAAAATCAGATTTATAGATGCTCGATCGCCTCATTACATGTACAAAAACCTGTTTTAGATTTTGAGCTGTAAGATAGTGTTACTCTTGTTTTTTGTGCCTGGTTCCTAAATATGAAGTGGACTTTTGTTAATTAACCCATGGCTGGTAAGCAATTGTATTTTACATGATGCTCTCTGATCACTTTTGTAAGACTTTGTTGGATTGGTTTGTTGGGTATTAATTTTGATGAACGGAACTATCGAAACTCTTACAAACAAGTTGTCACTCAACAAGAAGTCTCTCTGTGATCTTTTAGCCCAAACTGTGATCAAATTACAAGTTAACAACAATGGTCTTTGTGCAGATGTTGTTCAGATGAGAGAATATTTTCAGATACATAAGTAAATGTGGCTGAAGTTGATAAGAAAATGCACTCAAACACTTAGTTGCTCTCTTAAGAAGCCCACTACATGATCAGTCAATAGGCGATCCATTGATCTGAGTCACAAGAACTCTCTACCAGTCACATTAAACCGTGGTACTTATCCCATCGAAATTAGTAAATTTCTTGAGTGCAAATTATGAAATGCCCTCTATTTTTGAAATTTTCAAAATAAAATACATGCATTCAGTTTCAAATTGTGAATGAACTTATACAAAGAACATTTGCTATCCAATATGATCAGTCAGGACTTCATTATGATTTAAGATTTCATAAAATAAATAGGGGAGATAATTTGGAAGAAAACAATCAAAATTTTTCATTTGATATTTACACTTGCAATGTCAGTCTGTAAACTGTTGAACAAGCTTTGCACAAAGGGTATATTTATTAAAAGTTAAGGGTAGACTGTTAGATACTATTGATTTAGGGTAATCCCAGGTTTCAAGATAATGGGAAAGTGATTTAAATATAAACATTGCTTTTAATCTAGTCAGCATGTACGTCTAGGGAAGATACCTCAAGGTCTAGGTAACGAAGCTACCCAGCTATCAATTTCCAATCATGCCAAACTACCCAGTTGACAATCAGCTCCAATCAGCTGCTATTGCCAACCATGTCCTAGATGTTGGGGGGTATATAGAATGTATACATGCTCAGTACAGTACCGGTGCATGGTATCTCTGTATAAAAGTCTTGAACTTGATGTAATTTAGCTTTCTCCAGAAAAAATATACCACTTGCAAATGAAGTAGTTTAGCTTGTCAATATGTTTGAAGACATTGAAATGAAAGGTTTTATTAACTTTTGCCATAAAGCAAAAGATTTTCAACTTTAATGTACATGCATTGTGCATAAGCACTTTCAGAAGAGACATTTCGGGGTCTTCTTGAAGCTATTTTAAGACAGTTATACGTTGCACATCAAGTGTTTTACTAGTGTATATTTTCATGCTCATTGGTTTCATTTAAGTGCATCCAATTAAACTGCAGTAAAATTGACATTGGATTGTTCGATTGGGATGGATACACGCGGTTTTGGAACACTAGCAAAACCAGATTATGGCAAATCTAAACGTGATTAAGGAGAAAGTTGATCATGGTTTGAAGACTGGCCAAATATACTTCTAAATCACTTTTTCTGTAAAAAGTTACTTTTTGTGTGCAAATACTGCTGTCTCTGAAAAGTGTAGAAGATTCATACTAACAAGCAGGTATGTGCTTTAAAGTTGAATAAACTTGTTGTGAAATACTATATGCCATTCCATATTATCAGTTAATCTTCAAGCAGGTAAGGAACCAAAACTTGTGAAAATCATTTGAATGCTTGCAACAAGGAAGCAGCATTGACAACTGATGACATCAATGTTTGGAAACTCATTTGATTACATATCCTTAAAGAGGAAGAACTTCATTGAGTGCTAACATTAGGATAAGACACTTAATAATATAACTTAATTCATTAAGCACCTGAGGCAGAAGTGATGTTGCCTGCAAGCAGGAAGGACAGATTTGAATTTGGTGAGGTTTCTTAGGCTAATATTAATTACATTGCATTTACTGAAGTTTGTATAATAGGTATAGTTGACCCCAATCGATCATGTGATATGCTGGTATGACTAACAGGCCGAATTGGACAAATATGTTTTGTTTCTTCTTAGTTCTCCCTGCCATCTTGTTGGACATTGAAATATACACCTGGTAATAAAAAACACCCAGTGTCAATCAAATTATTAACAAGGTATATGACATTCTTGAGAGAAAGAACTTTAAATGAGATACTTAATGGGGAGTTTATGAATTACTAAGGGTAATGGCATCATGGAGATACTACTATCCAAAATGCTCCACTTCAGGTTTAGAAAATAACCAATTATAGTAGTTGGCATTGAGTGTTACAATTGAATATAGATCCCTTCAATTCAATTCTATAGTTTACAACTCAATGAATAAGCAGTTTTTCCTCAAGTGTATGTGGTCAAAAACGTTCTCTTCAGGAGGGATTATAATCTGCAAATACAGTATCACATGTGGCATTGTGTGCTATGTCATTTGAAGATCTTTAAATTTCCTTTTTATTGAATTGGGAAAAGGTTAAGAAACAGTTTCATAAATAAGAAGAATTTTTAAACTTTAAAAGTGTGTGTGTGATACTTAGGAAACAGTATCTGATTGAGGCATCAATGTGCTTGCATATTTGTGTCTGCAGTCAGTTTGAACGGCATCCTATTGTAGGAATGGAACAAGTGATCAGGATTTCTATCATAATTCATAATACTGATGTGTTATTTTCTGCTAATCTCTGCTGATAATGGTGTCTCGGTACTGTATGCCAGACAGCTCCGGTGAAAAACATCAAACGCTATGATAGACCTTGAATAATATCCCAAAACTTGTCAAACCTATTATTCCTAGTACAAGGAAGTGGGGATTATTGATGCTGAAGATAATGGGTAACACTGTACAGTCAATAACATGCATATTTCTAGAGATGTGGCAGAGAGGGTTTACCTTCCTATTGAGAATTTTACAAAGTCCTAAGTCTGGTACATTTTTTTTTTTCATTATTTGACAATAAATTATCTTAGGTTGTGAAGAGTTTTTGAAATTGTTAAAAAAATTTATAAAAAGGTAACACATGATGATTTTTAACTTTCTGACATTGATATTGATTGTCTGTCTGATTGCAATTAAGTCTTGATTGAAAATTAAGACAACAATCGCACACCTGTACACAAAGATGTTTGCCAAGGTTCTTCTTTGCATTCCATTGTAGTTTGATTTTTTTTTGTACTGGGAATATAATATGATGATGTTGGGGATTTTTGTTTAACAGCATGATATCAAATTTTGATGGAGAGTTGATGGTGCGGGGTATTGAAATTTCTGTCACGTTACTTGTTTGCTTAATGTGCCGTGTTCGTGCATTGTTATTGATAGACAGCTATCTTATGTATTGGCAGGGCAGTAACTATTTCGAGGTTTTGATCTTGAGAAAGGATATCAGGGTAGATCCACGATTATTCAGTCAGGTAAATAAGAGGAATAGAATCAAATTGACAATTCATTGTGAGGGGAAATTGGATATATGTTTCTTCCAAAAATTTACATAAATGAATTGAAGAGGAATATCTTGGTTACATTTTATGTTCGGAAAATAGCAATTTTATATGAAAAGATCACTATCGGGCCAATCTCTTTGTCAGCAGAGTTATAAGGATATTTCGTAAGATACTGGATGTATTAACAATGATTATATCTCTCAAACAAAACTGAAGGTAGATTCTAGGTAACAGTTTACACTGTAGCTGACTTTTTCAGTTCTTAAACGATGGCCTTTATTATGATCTGATGTGCCAAGGTAATCAAACAGAATCAAATTCACATCAGATAAGAGTCCATTTTATCATGTGTTTATAGCTAATGGCTTAAATGACAAATTTACATGATATTTTCTCAATCTGTTTGATATTCCCTGTTATGTGAAGTCAGGCATGCTATTTCTTCTGTGATAATTTTGATATTGGACCCAATTTTTCCTTATCTAAAAAATCAAGTAGATATCAAGAAATTTATTTTTTTTATATTTCTTTTGTCATCTTGCGTGATTACCTGCAGATGAAAAATGCTAAGATTTCTGATACAGTATTAAACTTTTTAATGTAGTGAAACAATGTGTCATAAAAACCTCAATCTGCCTCCAGATGCAGAGTATTGGGAGTAAATGGTGTGAGAAAATGCATGCCATAATGAAAGAACACAAAATTTAAATTCTGTAATAGTTGCAGTGTTTAATTTTATTTGCAGAAAGAACTTGACATCACTGCAACAGAACTGGCCAACAGACAGGATGAAAGTGACCTTTCCAGAAAAAGACTTGTAGATCAGAGCAGGGAATTCAAGAAAGGCACTCCGGAGGTGAGGTTCTCTGTTGGCAATCAAAATTGTATGAAAATAGAGATGTTTTTGAAAGCCACGTACATATAGCAATACTGTTGACAATAGAAATCCCTGTAGACACATTTTCAGTCTTTTGTTTTGTGACGTGGTTTGAATTTCCCTTGTTTTAGCATTGGGAAAGTATGAAATGTCGTAGACAAGAATTTCTTTTATTCTCTGTAATCGAGATAAACTTGAGTGATAATAAAAAAATCGATAGTGATCTGTGTATACTGACACTTAACATCAGAGGATTTCTTGTGGATATTTTTTCTCTGGATGAAAAGGTGTGCTTTCTGTGTAAATATATTAGTAGCCAAAGTTATTGAACTAGCTTAGATATTTAACCCTTTAACTCCCCCGGGAATATCTTTTAAACTGTTGATTGATTTCAAGTAAATTGGTAGACACATCCTGTGTAGAAGTACTGTATTGAAGAGGTAAGGTGAGCTGAATAGATATCTGAAATGTTTTATACTTGGGGAAAGTTCTGATATATATCATGATGCATGTAACTATAGCTGTTGTTAAATTTCATTCATACAATAATTGTCTTCAAGCCATTACTTTTAAAATTTGTGAATGATTAAAGGAAACATTAAAATTGTATGATTTAAATAGATCTTTGACAGAGTCTCAGAATTTTATAAAAGCAATACATCATGTGATTTAATGATTTCGAACAAAATTGTATCAGTCAGTATTTGATATCATGAACTTTGAAAATTGCATACCCTTGAAAATTAAGCTCCACTTAAAGTTTTGTGTAGGGTAGTGTTAGGGTTTCAGAAGCTGGTTGAAACACCTGAGTGTGTGGAAGGCAGATTGAAGAGACCTCTCCAGTCTTACACCATACCCTGTATTTCCTCCTATATTTTTTGATGCATTGACAGTAGATTTTTGACACTCTACTTTTCCGAGCAGCAGAGCTGGTAATTTGTTTGAAATTGATTGGCCATGTCAAATACTTCTTTTGGTCATTCATCTGTGTGGTAATAGATTCTGATGGAGTACGTCTTAAAAAGTGCACCATGGGATTATTTTCAATCAATTCTAATTTGAAAAATTAAGCATATCAATTTGAAATGAACTTTTATTGCCTTATTGCAATCTGTGAAATCCAAATGAATCGTGTGGAGCATCAATCAAATATTTAAATTGGAATTTGGTAAACAGCTGATCGCAAGTTTTAAAAAAATTCAATACATATTGTTTTTAAATAGTCCTTTTACTGTGTATGTGTGTGTGTGTGTGTGTTGAGTGTATGTGTTTATACACATGTATATACATTACATTTGCAATGTTTTTTCCCTTGATATCTCTACTGATTGTAAATGATCGTCTTTTCCTCATGATTGCAATGCAGTTGTAAACAATGTGCATATAATTACATTTAAATAGTGTAGGTCTATTAATTTTAACAGCTGTATTTTGACAGAAATGAAAGTAGAATGTAAATACAAGAAATAGACTTCCATTTTTGAAAATACACGAGGGTATGAACATTAGACTTTGACATGAAGTGCTAACACATACGTTTTCATGAAGTGCTGACACATACGTTTTCATGAAGTGCTAACACATACGTTTTCATGAAGTGCTAACACATACGTTTTCATGAAGTGCTAACACATACGTTTTCATGAAGTATGTTGACATGAAGTGTTATAGTATATACCCTCTTGTACTTTCAAAATATAAATTTGTTTCTTTGTATGCAATCTGTGTATTGTTCAGTTTCCATAATATAATCCCATCTTGATATCACTTTGAAATTTTGGAAGTGAGCAACATGCATTTTATTTATAAAGATTTGGTCCAAGATGTATGCAGGTTTAGCAAATTAATAATTGTTGAGCTCATGATACTGAAGAAGATTCCTCATCATACATGAGTAATTAACATCCAATTGATTGAAAATTGAGCCTTGCTTTTATTTATAGATCGTTATGATTTTGTATAGAATTAATCATTCAGATAATGGTACTTCGGATTTACAATGTTAAACATGTAGTGATTTCACCAAAGTAACCAATGTACTTGTGTAATACAAGGAGTCGACCTTTGTTATTTTACAAGTAGTTCATATCAATATGACATTGTTCATGACATGCTGACGGTGTGAGGAGTGAACTTTTAACCATAATCTGATTCTCTGATCAATACAAGGCTGGAGGGGAAATAGCCAAGACTTGAAAGTATTGACAAAAATAAACTCACAAAATGTGTAATTGAAAAATTCTTTTGCTCAATAACCACATATTTTTCAAGAGACTTCAATGATTCATTTCAAATGAATCAAAAACCAAAGAGAAGCCATTTTTTCATCCATCAAACACAGATTTTCGACATAAAAACATTGGCACTACCCATATTGATTAAAACGAAAATTGAAATGGCAGGAAAATAGTTGCATGTATATGAATGGTTAATGACCCTATCAGAGGCTTCGACATCTGTTACATATTATAGTTTGTATTAACTTGGCGAGGACCAGTCGCCTGGCTTTTTCTTTGACTTTGGTTCATTAGGATAATGATATCTGTTATAGAACTTTGTGAAGGGAGGAAGAAAAAGTATCAAGTGATTAATTCCCACCAATAAAGAGATCCATTTAAGATTTTAGGGGATTAGAAACTGAAAACTGAGCTTATATCATTTTAAAAACTGGTTTTGATCGGCACTACAAATGTTGCAGTAACTGTAGAATCACGATTCAGCTTCTATGAGGGTTACCTCCCTTTAAATTAGCACATAACTGGTATTTCCAATGTGTCAAAAATACTTTAGTGTAAGGAATATTACAAGAATTAAAATGTTTTTGATAATTCAACAAATCAGTCATTGCATGACTCATGTCGTCTGCCTCCACGTTTCTGGTGATGGATTCCAATGGGCAATGGCTGACGTGAGGAGCTCTGTGAAGAAAACCCTGCAAGACAACAACTGTGTGATCTTTGACACTCTCTGCAATCAGGAGGCTTAAACTTGATCCTATATGCATGATTTCATAAATAAAACTTGGTGGCTTTAACTGAAATAGAAATATGACAAATCCCCTCTCTGTAATCTTTAAACCTTCACGAAAAGTTTTATTTTTGTTTTTAATGGTAATAAATAATCGAATTAAAATTGTCAGGGAGAGCCATGGCAAATGTGTGGAGTTTTCAACTCTCTGTCTTGAAATAATTTAGCAAATGACATCTTGACAGGGAATAATCTCAAACAACAGTCCTATCTTGAAAGATGAATGGCATCAGGCTCAGAAATCGTCTCAGCATTATCGCTTGTAATTTACCATTAAACTAAAGAAAAAAGATAGGCTTAAAGAATATATACTTATTACACGTAATTGATTAGATTTGGTGTAGCCATTCTGGCTTATTGATGATTCAACCCTAGCTGCAGCTGTTTCTTATTTTCAAAAACTTTTTGGGGGAAGCTATAAAATTAGTCTGCAATCATCAAAAATGTTTATCAATAGATGGCTCGGATCATGACTGGTGACTTTATTGGCTTGGCAGTCTGAATATTCATTTTGGGGGGAAAAGTAGCTCTTTCAGTTTACCTTTCCTAATTACTAGTGTAAAGGCTTAAACTATCTCGGGCCTCTCAGATTCTGTAGCAGATTGAAACATGAAAGTGTCAGCTTTTCCTATCTGCAAGGAAATAAGAGAGGCAATTACCCATCTAAATGTTATCATTCCTTATCAAGAGAAAAAGTTGTTAACAAATGAATTGTACATATATGAAGTAATTGCACTTAACTCAGAGTAGCTATGACCTCACTGTGGGCTTAGCAAAAGTGGGATGGAAAATATGACTATGCAGGACAAAGTAAATGATCAGTGGATAATTAATGATTGTGTCACCATGCAGGTGGGATCACTATAGTACCTGTGTGTTTTAGGAGATGCAGTCATCTGAAAGAGTCTGAGTCTATGATGGATCGTGTGATGTCTGAACATAGATATTACCTGTAATTGTCCACAGCCACGACTTATTGTTTTAACCTTTCAGCCCCTTGTGATTTATTGAGCAGGACAAATATGTGCTGTACTTTCAGATTTGTGTGCTCCAGCACAAAGAAATCTTTCACCTCAATTATTAATGACAGGTGCCATGAAGCAGAAACTCTGCTTGTGCCAGTTCAGTTGACCGGTCATCAACTTGCCATAAAGTTTTGGGAGTCATTAATGAAACCTGTACAAAATTTGTTATTTTTCAATCACGAAATTTTAATGTGAAATCTACACTTTAGATACCACTATGGTGACACAACCAAGCACTAGGGTGATATCGATACACAGGTCAGAATAGATTTTGTATAAGTTTCTGACTGTCAAACACCAAAGTCCTTTTTGATGACACTCCCCCTTATTTACATTCTGTAGTACAACTTCACTTTTTTTTGCTTGCTCTGAGATTGCCCACCTTTGACAATCCCCATCCATCGAATGCAGTGATTGGGTGATGAAAACATCTGATAGGCGTTTGATTGTTCATGGGACTGATGTACACAATTATTTTATCGTAAGAAGATATTGTCTATAACTGCAGGAGAAAAAAAATACATCTCTTTCCCCAATGTTTCGTCAGACTTAATTACATCTGCCTTGTCAGTAGAGTACGGCTGTAGATGAGGGGAAGAATTGAAAGACCTGATTTCCATCAGATATCCCTCAGATTCGATGTGTCTGTCTCAAGACATCTCTAGGATGTGTTGGAATTTTGTGTCACTGACTCCTCGCTCTGTTATCAGGACAAAAGGCTTTGGAGAAACTGCAGACGGAGGGGACCACATTCCTTTGTTTTATTTTGTGGGTGTCATGTGACACCAAACATTGATATTGAATATTGAATTATGCAGTTTGCGTCTCCCTTAACATTGAATGTATACAAAAGTTATCTAAGTGGATGGGAGGAATTTAATTTCACTTGGATAAAAGAGTTTCTTGTGTGTGTGTGCCTATAGTTGTTTAGTTTGTAAGTGGGTGTCTAACACATTTAAGTGTTTTATGTAACAACTTCTGAGAAAGTGATCACATTTATTGATGCAGATTCATGTGCTTTGATTTTAATGTTAATTAGATTGATATTTACAAGAAGAAAAACTTAGAAAGTAAGCAGGACCAAATCATTGGATTTTATGACTTGTTTCAACTGTAGGATATATATACATGTTAACAATGTTATTTTATTGGTAAGGTAAACCATAACAACTTTTTGTTTTTCAGGACATAAGAAAAATTGTAGCTCCATTACTTAAAAGTTTCCAGGCAGAAGTTGATTCCCTGTCCAAGAGAAGCAAAGCAGCCGAGGCAGCCTTTTTGTCCATTTATAAGAGAATTATTGACCTTCCAGGTAAGCCTTGCAGTCCTGTGCCTTCAACATTGGTCATTATTGATGAAGATAGGCCAAGTACTTGAAACATACTCTCCCCACGTGCTCCAGTGGCGTAACTACAACTTAGTGGTTCAGTGAATGCATCATTACAACTTGGTGTCTTATGCATTGGGGAATGGGGGGAAGGGGGTCTGATAATTGATATGTTTTTGGGGTTTTTTTTTTCTATCTGATTCACCAAGATTTTAAAGTGGTTTTATAAAAGAGAAGTGGTTGTAGGGGACTCAGCATTTTTTTAATGGATTCAAGAGGGTGGGGAGTGACAGTTTCCCATCATTAAGAATATAGTGTTACACATTAATCAATTGTATTTTTAAATTTTTACTTACTTTCGAAAACAAAGGCAGTGCCTTTCGTCATATTGACCAGTTTCCAATCAATATTCATTTGCAAAATATGTATTTATTGTTTTTTTTGTTTTTTTCTGCTGACTCAATTTATCAAGCTGTGATAATGTGGTACAGTCCTCATTTACCACTTGTTGATCTTTCTTATTTATCCATTGCCAGACCCTGTGCCTGTGTTAGAATATGCTCTACAGATCCAGAAGAAAGCACACCGAGTATCAGATCTCGAGATCGAAAACAAGCAACTGAGAGACACCCTGGAAGAGTACAATCACGAGTTTGCAGAGGTTAAGAATCAAGGTAAACATTAAATTTATAATGAAGAAACCCATAATTCTGTGCCATATTTTAAAAAAAAAATATTTGTTGATGTCTAAAAAATTTGGAACATTATTGTGGCTAATATCGCCAAATTTCTTAATTATGAAAGCTTTTAACCCCTGAACCTCAAATATTAGATAGATGCATGTTATTAGTAATAATTCGTGTGGCATTTTCCATTGTTGCTCAAGGTTATAATCAACACTGTCATTAGTTATTAAACATGCTATATGAAGCAGAATTGAATGTCTTGTCTCGTATCACTGCTGTGTTCTACCATATGAAAATAAAAACTAAACAAAGCATTCAATATTTTTCAAATGTTACAAGTCTATATTGAGAGTCGCTTCCCACTGAGAAAATGACCTATAAAAGGAAATAAACTGTAAGTCATGAAGTTTAAATAACACACTCTGAAATCAATATGGTATATGGATGTACGTAAACAGTATTAATCTCCTGACTATAATCTGTGAAGCTTGTTTTATGAACTCTTAAGTCACATGTTGATTTTGTAAAATCTGCTGTTGAGATATTGAGAGGCATAATCCACAAATGGTGACAGAGATATAAAACGTGTACCAAGGGAAAACTTAAATAAGTGATAATAGAAGCTCCTCCCTCTCCAGTAACCCTGCACCAGCATGTGTAGGATTTAAAATATATATAAAAGACTTTCTAATGTTTACAATATACAGGGATTAGGGGGCAAAGGGGGTATGAAACTAACTCAGCTTTAGCATAGGTTTGTTAAGGACAGGTTGTTAAGACCAGTCTCCTGATGACAAATTTCTGATAATTCATGCTATGAAGTGATGAAACTTGTTTTTTGGGGTTTTTTTTGCAAAAGATAAAGTTCTTCCATTTATATCATATGTATATTAGAGGATTGCTGTTGTGCAGTTTATCTGTATATCTGTTTTTAAGTAGTGATGATTCTATCAGTATTCTGCATGTTGTAACTTTTGTAGAGGTGACAATCAAGCAGCTGAGAGATCGTCTGAAGGAATGTGAGGACAAGATCGAGGCAACAGCAGAGGTAAAAAGGGAATTAACTCTTGAAATCTGATCATAAATTTGAGGGGGAAAAAAAAGATCTGTAGAACAAAGTTATAGTGAGCAAGAAGGGTGAATGGCAATTTGCTAGAGGAGGCTAGTTATCCTGATGACAAATTTGACTGTTGATTGATAAATCAGGCATTTGAAGAGATTTTAGTAATTATCAATTAATCAAATGTTTAATGAACCAATAATTTAAATCTACCTTTAAAGGAGAGCGGCCAGTCATCCATCAACTGCTAATGAGACGAAATCAATCGTGAATGTTTTTTATCAAACTTTAGATTTTCCTGATGTTTTTAGAGCAAGTTGTTCGTTAACTGCATTTCTTACTATATCCTCCATTGTCTTTTATGGCAATTTTGAAATAAGTATGATGACTTTGCTTTCTGTGGTTTCAGAGATGGTTCATAGAATTTCTTTCTGATACATATACTTCAGTAATATTCATTGATTTGAATATATTTTATCAACAAAATCAAGAGGATTGGAAACAAAATCTACAACTTAAAAGTTCTTTCCCAAATATTCATAAATACATAGCACCAGAAAATATATATCATTTAGACCTAAATTTTTTTTTTTAAAATAAGAAATTATAATATTATCCACATATTCTTAATCTAAATAAATTTTCAATTAATTGAGAAAGTTGAGATGATGAATGATTTTCCCAGTTTGTAACTACGTAGTCTGGGGCTATTACACATATGACTATTCATTTATTGTCACAAACTCTACTCTTAACTAGATCTCATTTAATGAAAAATTTGTGTAAATTTACACTGAGGTGTCACTTATGTATATATTCATAATTTAGCATTCCAATTCCTCTTTTTTTTTTTTTTATTTCTTTGCATTATGTATTAATAAAGTTTACTGTTTTTCAAGTTCTTTCTTTAAGCTACCCATTTTTCAAAAATCATTTCCTATACAAATTTCCTGATTTTCATGATGTAATTTTATTGTGTAGTGTTCAGAGTAAAGTGATGGTCATATTAATTAATGTTGGAATTAGTTAATCTGAGAAAGAAAATTTTAGGGAATATATGGATGAAATAGGATTTTGTGCATTCAAAATGAAAAAAAAAATTATCATATTTTTTTTTTTCTATTAATTTTGAAATTACAATTAATAACGTGTTGATGATGAATTTATGAATAAGAGTTTGTCTAAAAAGGTTCATTTTAAGTATCTGCAATCCCAGGTTTCAATCCACAATAATCACACAATTTACTGAAAATGAAGGAAAATATGAGTAGTTTTAAGATTAATTAAGGAGTGAAAAAAATTTTATTTTTTGATTAATTAATTGCTCTGAAGTAAAGAAAGAATTTAAGACGAAAGTGTTGCCAGTGTTTTAGACAAATTCAGTGACAGGTTTTAGTATGTGTGACAATGTTCTTCCAATCACAGGAAATGTTTGTCAAGATTTCTCTTGTATTTTCAGTAATCAATATGTTCACAGTAACACTCTCATCTGTATGGAACACTGTCCTCTCTTCTGGAGGAATTTGAAGGAAAATTGTGTTATTTTTTATATGAGCTTTTATGTTTTTAGAAATTGAAGGAAATATATCTTTTCAATTTGATAGCAAAATTAAAAGAAAAAAAATTGATATGAAAAAAAAATTACAGACTTACACACACACACACAGAGAGAGAGAGAGAGAGAGAGAGCCTGAATTTTACACACAGAAAAAGAGACCGAAATAAATGTATTATCCTTCATACTATGTATGTTTAGTTTAATGTTTCTATAGATGGTGAAATTTATTTTATAAATTAAAACCTGGGGTATTTTTTGTTTTATTATTATTTTCTTTTTCTTTTTTTCTTTCCTCTTTTTTTTTGGGGGGGGGGGGGGGGGGTAAGCATACAGTGTCATGCAATTTTGCATATTTTCATAGATTTAAAGCACAAAATGATAGTTAATGTGCGGGTGGTGTTGAAAAGTAAATAATACTGACTTAAAAAAATTTATCATCCATGTAATGGTTAATGTAGTACAAGATTTTCATCGTACGTGTATCATTTTCTGTATGCTATCTGCAGTTTACACAAAAGATATTAAGTCCTCATATAGATGATTAATAAAGAGATATTCCTGTGACATTAATTGTTGAATGGGTGGTCAGCCTTGACCAACAAATGCTTGACTGACCATCACTTTGATTCTTGGTTTTCGTGGGTCTGATACTTTGCGCTCATTTAGCAGTCACGCATGGCTGGCCAATACGTTAGTGAACGGAGAATCAATCACACGACAGTACAGTATGTATGCTAATCTATTTCCCTGGCACTCTGAAAGTTGTCGGACACCAGCTGACACCTAGACTCCAGTGACTTCAAACTTTGATCATTTCACTTTTAGGAATTTTTTACCCATTGTTAGTGATTGTTGATTAGACTTGATTTTCAAAACAAAGAAGAAGATAATTTTGCTGTATATTACCAATAGATTAATGAACTTCTTGTGCATGGTAGGCCAGAAGTAAAGAAAAAGAACGGGAATTACAACGAGTTTTTACGGAGAAGGAGAGGCAGTTGCAGGAAACCCAGCTATCTGTGGCCAAAAAGCTCGGAGAGGCTGAACAACGGGTTGCTTCCTTACAGAGTGGTAGGTACTCGCCTGTGAAGAACAGGACTGATAAAATGAGTGACTAGGATAATTTCCCACCAAGATGACTTCACAGATGCACATTTATGTTCATTTTTCTAGTAGTCCTGTAATTAATAACATGTTAGATAGAATTTTTACTATTTACTTTAAGGAGTCTTCATTTCTTTTTGTTGTTGTTGTTTTTTTTTTTTAGCTGTCTATGAATTCAGTGAAATTTATGTACAGTAAGATTTTTTTTACCACAAAATCCATTGCTATTTCTGTTATTTTTGATAAGACCTACTTAGTGTATAAGACTTTCTGAGAGAATGCAATCCATATATATTTTACTGGAAAGCAATGTTTTTCAAAAATAAATTTTTCGTGCATTTTGTTGAGTTTTCATTTTATGATCAGCGTAAGGAATATTTACTTTAACTACTTAAGCTAGTACTACACATTATTAATTTAATTCTCATGGAAAAGCAGTTACACATTAATATTTTCAATTTTCCATTGAGTCTATCCATTATTGAAAAGTTATGCTACTATTCTTAAAAAAAATAGATATAAAATAAATTTTGAAAAAGAAGTTATGGTTTACCAAATTTTTTCAACATAATTTGCATGGAAAATATGTTAAATTTACCAGTTTCTTTGAATATTTATTTCATAATTTTATTGGACCAACTTTAGGGATAGAAAAAGTCATTCTTTAGATAGTTTGAAAGTTCAAGAAAACGCCTTTGCATTGAAGAGAATTGTCAGCTAGAATCAAAGGACAAATCTGTAGGAAAAAAGATGATAAATAGTTGTTGGTTATTAATTTCTATTTTAGTATTGAAAAGGAGAGGAAGATAATTAATTGTAAATTTGTGAAATTTACCTACCAGTGTCTAAATATGGGAAAATATAGATTTTTCCACAAAAAAATAATCTCCATTTGAAAATCCACAGATTTCGCAGTGTTAAAATGAACCCATCTAACAGTTGAACAAACTTTTGCACCGAAATTTAAGTGTTTCCATTAATACAAGCATAATTCAGACTGAAATTTTTGTACTAGGTTTTCTCCCTAAAATTCAGGTTTACATAAAACAGAAGGAAGAAAAAAAATAAAAGCTAAGACTCCAACGAGAGCAATTTTCTGGTCTGTTACGTTTGGTTTGACCCAGATGTAGGGATGTTGTACAAGTGAAAAGTCACATTTGTAAGACATAGTAAATTATGATGAAAAATATCACTCAAAAACAGAATTACACTATTACAACACTAAAGCTTCAACTACCAAATGCAACCAAGTAAATTAGCTAGATCAACTGTGCAAAACTTTAAATGTTTATTCAAGATTTAAACTTACAGAAGGAAGTTTTATTTCTTCCTTTTTTTTTTTTTTTAAATGAACAAATTATTGAAAAGTACCATTTATTTACTGCATAGTGTTTACCAGAAATAGGGATATTTTTATGATAAAGCTAAGTTATATTAGTTACATAAAAGAAATACATTTATTCATACAATAGACATATATTTGAATGGAAAATTTGTCAAGTCTTGATATTCAGATACCCAACAAATTTTTAAACATTCAAATTTTTTAATCAATACAAGTGTGATGATTTTATGTTGGTATATATCTTTTCACTGTTGAATAGTTCATATTAACAAATATTTATTACAGTAGCATAGAATTACAATTTTTTTCAGTTAGGCATATTGAGAGGATTAACATGTTGATTTGCCATAATTTTACATTGTGTACAGGTATGCCCTGAATGTACAAGTGCATTTTATTGTTAATCAGCAGCGTGATTTACTTAACATGTAATTTCAAAAAATTGTTTTATAATGGTGTATGTTTTAAAAATGGCCTGATTATGTATTACATTTGACTTTTAATAGTATAAATAGATTTTTTTTTTGAAAGCAGTGAGAGCTGTCTATCATTAGCTCACATGCAGGAGACCTTTACATGGCCAGAATATAGATATCAATGTGATTGTGTATTTGTTTATGAAGTATGCCTCATGTCGAATCAATGTCATTTTCTGTGAAACTGACACATGCTTCTATATCCTGGCAAGTGTCAGCTGATTTGATTTACATAGAAACCATATTAATTGTGGTTGCAATTATCATAAATTAATATCACTTTTGTCTAATTTATTCAAAATGAACATATGATTTAAAATTTTGATTTGATTTTTGTATCATAAAGTCAATCAAAATTTGTAAATATTTAATATGAAAAATGAAAGATTTTGATTAGTTGATGTTTTTAATTGATTTTTTTTTTTTTTTTTTTTGGTATCAGAATTGGTTCTGATACAAGATTGTCACAGACAGTCAAGAGACTCTCGGAGAAGTTAGTAGGTTATATTTTTGTGAGGTTACTGATTCAAAGGTGATTTTTGTTGGTGGTTAGAAATGTGGTAAATTTGTATGTATTGGAATTTACCACATGCAAAAATATGTTGAAAAGGATTGTTGTCAGATATGTAATTCCATATAGGGTCAGACTAACAATATCTTAAACTATGCAAGGACTGTTGATATTTATGTTTCAAACTCGGCAATGAATTCCTAGATGATGGTGAATTAATAGCAAAGAGGACACAAGAAATTGATTGGCTGTCAAGCATAAATCGTGGCCCACTGTCAACAATTACCAAAATTGACAGCAGGCTGACCCGCCATTGTTCTAAGTTATTCGTGGATGGGCCGATATGGACATTATATCATTAAGAAGAAGAGGACTTGATATTGACAGAGACTGTGAGATTTGATATACTGGGCCAAGATGTGAATTCAAATGCAGAATTATAATGTATTTTTCATATTCAAGGTCAATTATATTTAGACATTGCTGATTTTTAATTGGATCTTAAAACAAATGAATGCCAATAAGTAATTTTTTATTTGAGTTTGGTATTCTGTTTCGATCGCAGCATTTATTTTGTGCAATGTCGTCATTTGTGCACCTGTGAAGTATTTTGTGTCTCCCAAGTTAATCTATTGGATTAAGATATTTCAAAAAAATTACATAATGTTTGATTCATACTGGCATAGGATAGGATTATATGAATTTATTGATAGTCAAAGTGATGGAAGATACATACGTCAGGTAGGGGTCTGTCATTGTCTTCCAACTATGTGCAGGTTGTGCAGTTCATGATTGAATTTGATTCTATGAAATGTATGTTGTTGTTTTTTCTCATCTAGATAACATTTTCTCTGTTTTAGCTTTAGAGAATGTGCAATCCGAGTTGTTTGAAGTTAAAGCCAAGTATGAGGAGGCCACTGCAGCCAAGTAAGTCAATCTTTATCTTTCTCCTCCACCCCCACCCCCAACCACTATCACCACCACCACTACCACCACCAGTATTCTGTAAAACTTGTAACTCTAATTTTACCAAAAATCTTTAACTGAAATTAAACATTAACACAAGGTGGCAACAGAAAATTCCATGAGGTGGTGTTAACCACAAGCAACAAAAGGGCATTAACTGTCTATTTGTTGTGTGGAAAATAACCTTACAAGACCCTCACTAGTGTGTAAATTGATAGTAACCAGTTTTAGCATGAAAAAGTGAAAATTTGAGAGTCATAAAAATATTTTGACTTTCACCTTAGAAATTGTATATGTATATATAATATATATATATTGTATATTGTATATATATATATATATATATATATATATATACACAGCTTAGATACTATGTAGATCTTTAGTTTAACCATTCTTGTGAGAAACCTCTGATAGGTAAACTTATCTGAACTTATTTAAAGTGTTTAGAAAACAATGTCAAATGTTTGAAATGAAGACATTTACCTGCTGTCCTAATTTCCCACCATGTACAGTTGCTTTTATATGCATATATATATGTATACCAGATTCAATTAACATAGATATAGACTGTAAATATGACAACCCTATGTCCCATTAATACGCCAAGATATTGGCTTCTTATGTTTTTTTGTCAATAACAAATAGTTCCTTTATTGATTTCTATTGTTGGATCTGTCTTTTCATTGATTTTTAGTTGTCCACTGGTCACATACATGGTCATTACGTGAACCATTGGTCGTCATCTGTCCAGTTATTGATTTATATTGTCTGGTTATTGATGAAAGGTCTGATAGGTCAGTCACGGGACCTGTCAATGTTTGCTTAATTAGTTCTGATGTACAGGATCACTGTCGCACCATTTTCTTGTTTGTCCGTTATGTTGAAAGTCCTGAAGGCATCTTGAGGACAAATGCACATCCTGTCAAGGGATTTGTAGTGCTTGTGATTGTTTTCTTTTATCTGATTTTTATGTGTGATTTTGTGTTTTTGTTGATGTTGTAAATGGCTCCAAATAATACCTAACTGTAGTTTGATCCGTTTTTCGTGTTTTTTCAACTGATTAGATTAAAAAGGTGTCTCCCATGCTTAGGTCAGAGATTCTTCAGTTTTATTGGTCAATTTCTTATTAAATGATAAAATGTTGGTGCTTTTAGGTGATGTCAGTAATATTCCTAAAATGTGAATGACAGTGAAAATAAATAGACTATGATGTCTTTCTTGCAAAATTAATTTCGCCTTGTGTGTTATCTAAAATTGAAGTAAAATTGCGTTTTTCACACATATATGGAAGCTAAGTTATTGTTGTTCTCGGGGGAATACTAATTATAGCCCTCAGATGGTCTTAGTTTTGAAATAAGAAGTAAACATTGTGTTGATTTGGCCATTAATTTCACAATCTTCTTTCAAAACTTTGTCTTCAAAATTGACTTTCTATGCAAATGACTTAATAACTTAAATTCTTTAATCTCTTAATGGTGGATAATATATGTCTTGTGCTATGATGACAGTCGTCTAAAGCAAGGACTCCCATTTTCTGCTCTAAAAGTTACAAGAGGGGTTGAATTAGTCTTGTGTAGATATGCAAAAATCATTGAAAAGATTTTTTACAAGATGCAAATAGAAACAATGTGGTCTGAAATTGTTAGCTGAAAGTGATAGAGACACTCTTGGCCCTTGGGCACTCAGTGTACATTATTCAGCTGATGTGTACCTTTGATCATTGACTCATCTACTTATGTTTTTCAGAATAAAAATGTGATTATCTCTTTCTTTTTGAGTTAAAATTAATGAATGTATTAAGCACTTTAATGGGCGCTGGAGGCTTTTCCTTCTAATTGGTAATTTGTCAAATGGCAATGATATGGCTCAATATGGTGTAGGCCTGTGTTAAAATCATTTGTATGTTCATTTTATTGATTATAGAATTTATGTACATGTAGTACATGCTGGCAGAATCAATAGTTTGATGTTGAATATTGTGGCGGTTCATCAAGTCTTGTGTTCAGTACCAGACATACTGGTTCTTGTGTTAGGTCATTTTTGTCACATTTGTGTTTTGGGAGAGCAGGATAGTGCCACACAATAATGAGGGAGACAAAGATGAAATCTAAAGGTATTTTCAAACATTTGATCCAGTTTTTAAAACCACTGTAGTTTGCAGGGAAGTTTTGTTTTAAGCTATTAAATATCATTCAACAGTATTCATTCAATGTAGTTTAAAAGACTGTACATGGTAATGCTTACTAATTGGTTTTGTGTGAAAGACATGGTAAAGGCAGTATCGTCTGTGGAGCTTCCCAAAAATTCAGTCAAATTTGAAGAGTAGGATATAAATGACAATTCTGTAGCTTCCATGAGAGTTCTTTTACATGGGAATTAAAGTTCCCTGTGAGAAAAATCAATAACTGATAACACCAGATCATTATCCTCCATGTAAAAAATGTTACCAACTCTACTACGGGCATCTGCTGATTTCAGAGAAAGGGGGTCACAGAAATGGCAGATCATCATATGCCAGGTTTTTCATGAAGTAACTGTCTACCTCTTTTGTTTGTACTGTCATCTTACTACAGAAAATCTGGGTGAAAATGCTGAAATACAAAATGGGAGAGGCTGGGAATGATAGGATGGTGGACTGAAAGAGAAATGACGTGGGATGTGCATTTTCAAAAAAGATTTTATTTTGAGCACATGGACAATGATTTTTTTTCAGTAATAATTCAGAAGCGCATGTCAATGTGAATTGTTTAACGTAATTAGTAATTTTTCATTTGAGAACAAATGATTTTCAATGAAATCTTTTATATCTGTATGTGATCTATTAAATACTGTATGTTCTCAAACAGAATAGCTGGAATCTCTTTTATTTATAGAGCTATTTGCATTTCAAGTTTTATTTCATTTGCTGAAAAAGCATTTGAATTGAGATCAATATTTGCTTTTAAGATTGAAATTGTGTTTGATTTTGAATATCAATTATCCTTTAAAATCGAACAAAGCAATAGACACTGCTCCAAGCTGTTTTTTATATGGAGATTAATAGAAAAAAGCATTTTATCAGTAAACATTGATTGGAAATCCTTCTTGAAGAAAGTTCCTTTGTGAAGCTGAAACTGTTTGCACCATTAAGCCCATTTGTTTTAATTTTATCACCAATTCTATCCCTAAATCATTGATTTCTGATGCATCTAATGTGTTTGATTAGGTATGTAAGATCGATTGAAAGCCATTAAATATTTTTAGATTTTATGTAGATTATCTTGGTACTTTTAACTTGGAAACAGATATAAAATACTTCAACAATTTGTGCATGAATAACAATTTATACAGCTGATTCAAAAAGCATGATAAAACAATTGTTTGCTAATTGCAGAGTATGTTGCATTTCCCCCCATGTTTTATGATTTTTTTTTATGTTGTTGTTAGAGAGAGTGAAATGCATTGTATACTGTATTTCTGTAGAGGACTGACCAAAAATACCCATCTATAATCCCTAGGATATCACATCTATGAATGTCAGTGATAGTGTTGAAACATAAGTGTCATTTGTATCAAGTCAGCAGGGAAGGTCAAACTTCATTGTTTATATATGAATCATAGTAGTTTCTTTTAATGTCTGATCACAAAGTTAAAGAAAGTTTTAGAGAAAAGGAAGAGTAATAGAGTCTATCAGAGATTTATTGCAATCTGCACTGGTGCAGGCTTGCAGGTGCAAATTTTATTTGGTAGTTTTTCAAGCATGCACAAAATACCAAATGCAAATTTATTTCAGATTTTTTTATATCGTTTTCAAATTTGATGACAAAAATTTGTCACAATCTGAATTAGATTTTTAGGTTAATTCAAAACCTTAAATTTATGATTCCAATGACTTATACATTTATGTAATGGTTTATGTATATGAATTTGAAATGTGAAATGTTAAGTTTGACATTTTTTAAAATTTGGATGATGACCTAAGTTGAGAATTGTGGGTCGAATGTTATTAATAACTTATTATCATCTGACACAAGTCCTGATCAGAATGAATCACAATTAGTATACGTAATCATGTTCACTTTTTGGTTTCTTGGTGGGCTTTTTTTTTATCCAGTATTACTTGGTCATTGAACCAGTCTAGCTTGTACCAACCAAAATGGGAGCTTCTAATCACACCTATAATTTATGAACACTGCCAGCACTTTATCTTAACTTTGAATGCTTCAGTATTTATGACCAAACTATGGCCAAAAGCTAAGGTGTAGGGGAGCCAAAGTCTTCATTTATCAAGTCCCCACATATAGCCATGTGACACTCCTGGGTTGTGTATCATCATTGTTTGTCAAATTTTCCTCTGCTTGTTCAGTCTTTCTCTTCACCATGTATATGCCTTAGCCCTGTCGAACTTTTACTATCAGTATACTTGTTCTGAAATTTGTCCAAGTGCAATAAAGATGTAGTTTGAAATTTTAAAGAAAAAGTGGGGTCATAATTCAATTAGTGCTGATTAACAGACAAATTAAGAAATGGAATGTACAAATTGCAATGCAAAACTTGACACTGGGGTTTTCTTTCAACAAGATGTAATTTGTTAATTTAATTGAATTAACAAAATTAATTACAAGGGAAATTGTTTTGTGATTATGGATGAAAGGCAGGTTTTTGAGAACATTTTCAGAAAACCCACAAAAAAAATATTTATTGTATTTGTGATCTTTTTTTCTTCTTTAGATCGGATGAAATGGAAATGGTGATGTCCGATTTGGAACGAGCTAACGAGGTATTATTTCAATATTCATGTGCTGTAAAATCACTTAATGATTTATATTTTCATTCATCATATTTTCACTCTTTTCCTCAGAGTTAGTCTTTGAATTTTTGATATTGGATCAGTCAATATTATGAATTCTCAAAAAATCATCTCTATCAGTGAAGTCAGGGAAGTAGGGACATCACGAAATATACCGATTTTGTGATCAATATTAAATTTGGTAAGGCTGTACGTTCTTTAGTATTGATTTCTTTGTTTAAGATGCAATGAATCTTGATCCATTAAATCTATGTGTAAAAGTGACAGAGGATAGTTCTCCAAGCCGAGGTATTCTGTCCCCTAAAGGGTCTCCTTGTATCACAGATAGGAATCTATTCCATTATGTAACATGAGGGCACACTGGTGCCTTACTGCCTCCGATGGTATGGATTGATTTTGCCAGAATGCATCACCCAGAGTATTTAATCAATGTCGAATTATTGATTTGGTGAAGAAAGAAGTATTGAACAGCGCTCTATTGATCCGATCTTGACTGAATCACCATTTGTATAAATCCAGTCGCAGCCTTCACATGTCAATTGTATTGTTGCAATAATTTGTCTTTTTGATTTCTGATCAGCTACAGGATTAAGCATATATTTTTGCTTGCGCTCTTTGTATCCTTAATAATTATGCTTGCTTATCTGATGAGGATGAGAGAGAAACAATTTATGTGTAATTATCTCCCTAGTATGGACAATCAGGACAAAATGATATCGCTTGATTTGCTGCAGGAAGGTAACTTAACATTGGTTTTATGAGCTTTTAATTGGGGATGGATTTTAAGGGATCTTCAGTTGCATTATGATTAGGGATAGTTTATGTCTAAGACCTCTAAGTCTGAGGTCTTGTTAGGCTTTATCTTAATTTTTATTTTTATCATATTGAATTTTTTTTATTTTCAGCGAGCTGAGGCATCAGAACGAGAAATTGAGCAGATTAGGACCAAGTTGACAGAGGTGACACAAAAGCAAAAACTAGGGGAAACAACTCAAGAAGCACCAGACATGGATCGAGCCATTGACATGTTCAAGCGCACTGGTCTTGAACATGAACTTGCAGCTAAAGAAAAAGAGGTAAAAGAAAATCAGATTGTATCATAGACACCTTACTCCTGTCTCCAAAATGTTTCTAATAAATATCAAGTTAATGTTCCATTATCATCGATGTTTTAGATTTCACAGTTGGTTGAAGATGTTCAAAGATTGCAGAGCTCATTAAACAAGCTACGAGAAGCTACCACCAGTCAGGTTAGTATAAAAATTCAAGCTGTTTATTCCTGAACACCGCCAAGAGTGCATGTCCCACATGGTGCCACATGACAGGTGGTAGGTTGAGTTTGTAAGTCCAAAGGCTAGATGAGAGTAGAGAAGTCCAGGCATTTCAGATTTGCTTTGTCAAAGGTGAAGACTTGCATCATATGTATGTAAACCAGTGGTAAGGGGACAAATTTAGAGAAGGGGCATGTCAAATAAATCAAATTAGGACAGGTGGTCTTTGTAAAAGTCACTAGGTTTGTAACTCAAAGGTTGAATGAATCAGTATGGATTGCCAAATGTTTCTTTTAAGAAAGTGGAAATAGAAGCTGTTTAGATATGATGATATAGCATCCTTGTATATTATATTAGTAATATGAACTATTTTCAAATTGATATTTTTCTCTAATCATGTTATTGTTAAGGGGAAAAAAATACTTACAATTTTCATGAAATCATAATAATTACACATGGAGAACATTATCATGTCTGACAGAAAAAGGAGGAATCATAAATCACATTTATTGTTTCATATATTATGCCAAAATACACAATTTTTTTTTACCACAGTCTGATTTATTTTTTATGGTGGTAGTTTATCAAATATGTAATTTGGAAGTATGTAAATGAAAGTGGTAGGCTGTCATTTTTAACAGCAAACATATTTAATTGAATTCTCGTATTCTGGTTAAGTAAGACAAAACATGCTTTTTATAGAGAAGGTGACTTTTTCAAGGTTGGCACTCAAAGAGTTTCAAACAAAGATTGGAAAACAATAATAATTTTTTTTATTAATGCATTTTATTTAATAATTATTTTGTAATTGAATATGCAATAATATAAATTAAATAAGATGAGAATTATTTCATTGTCAACATGAATATTGTTAAGACAGAGGAAGATTTTTCTTTTTCTTTATAGATTCATTGAATCAGATTGAATTTAAAAAAAAAAAAAAGAAAAGAAAAGATAAATAGGGACAATATTGAAGTAAAGGTTTTAAAATACAGACTTTAATGACTCTGGATATCCACAGTGAGTTATCATTGGTCTATCAAGTACAGGTAATATTATGTCACACACTGTGTTTTCTTCTTTGTTGTATAGGTGATTACGAAATGTAATGGCTACACATCTTGTGACAGGAAAAAAAAGATAGCTAGATTTCCTAGGGAGTGTCATGATGGCAGATATTCTACAATATTAAGTTTCTACTATTGATTTTTTTTACAAAACTATACAATGGTAGTTGATGTAAAATCAATGTTGGAAGGCTATTGATTTTTGGTTTTATACATCCCAATGCAAGATGATCTATATTTGACGGCAAAATAGATTTCAGAACTCCTGCATATTAGACAAGATCCCTGAGTTACCATAGAAACAGTATTTTTATTGATTATGTATTGACAGCTACAAACAACTAATGGTGCATGCGATTGTTTCTCCGATCAATATTTTGTGTTTCAATTTCCCCAGAGAAAATTTAAGTGTAGGGGTTTTAAAGATTAGTCTCAGCTATGCTGTATATGTGCACATTACTAAGACATTTTAATGATCATGCAGAGTTTGATAATCAGCAAAAATTAATTTCACATTATGAGTTATTGGATCTTTGATTGATTGTAATCAACTGTTTCTCTGTGCAGTGAACATGTCGTTTAAAAAGACTTTGATTCTTCAGTCTTTCCACTACCAATTTACACAGGATCACTTACAAAGATAATTATCTGCCTCATTAAACTTAATGTAATTATTGCGGGAAAAATATTAAATGCAACTGCAGCCTACCCAAACGAAGTACTTGTTTGTTGGATTATGAGTTTTAGTAATGCTCTACTATTGCTAGAGATATTGAATGTTAATTGTTTATCCTGAGGGGAATACTGAAATTTTAGGAATACAGTTAGCTGTTGCAGTACATTAATTTAAATGTTATAATTAAAAAACAGTGAGTGTATCTACATATGATTGGGGGAGGGGGGGGGGTCAATTACCTCAAAGGCTGATGAATACATTTTAGAGTCATTGATTTAAGATTACTTATAGCTGAGAATTTTTTTTAAATGAGACAAGCCAAATCAATATGTACATTGTCAAGTTATTCAAAATCGATGAATCAATAGAATGGTGTGTCGTATTGAATTTTGCAAATGTTGTAAGTGAACAAAGAACAGAAGCAAATTAATTTTTATTTGTTTTGCTTTTGAATTCTAAACTGATAGGGTTTGGATGCGACTTGGTGGTGATCATTTGAAATATTGATTGATCACTGCTGTGAATGTGTAATGCTCCAATGTGGTAACATCTGGACAGACTGATCTATTAGCCAGACAGAATCTGATGGCAATCTTTATCTGATATTGTACTCTACAGATATTTAATAAGTCTTTTAATTGGAAAGTACAAAATGTAGACAGTTAACTATCCTTAACAGTCTTGATAATTATCTAGACTCATTAGATGGTATCTTCAAAATGCAAATCAATATTTCATCTTTTCATTCAAATGTTTTTAATTTCCAAATTAATTAATTGTGATAATTTGGAATGTATGTTTTAGGTTTCCAAGCTTGAGGATGAATTAGCATCCAAGAACCAGGCCTTTAAATTACTTGAGGAGAAGATTAAATCTCGGGAGGACTATGAGGAAATTAAAAGAGAACTTAGGTAATGAGGTCCAGAAAGTATACCAGTGTTCAGAAAACACTTTCCAGATAAGAAAAAGCTTTTGCTGTTGACAATATTTTTATGTCAGTATGAAGTGAAATATGGATACCTTACAGCAGATAATAAGGATAAGTGTATATTTGATGTTCAATAAACTTTTGCAGCATGGGGATTAGACTTATATGGGGGCATTGTAATCAGTGGAAAAAATCAATGACCTGTTTTCATTTAGTATAAACAACAGAGATGAAAGAGATGAGGAATATATGGAGCTTTTTTAGAGTTGTGAAGTAATGTCAGTGATTGAATGATTTAAAAACCCAGAAGTTCTCAGTGCACCTGCTTCCAATGTCCACAATGCTACTGTCTCTTTCAGTGTGATGAAGTCTATAGAATTCTCCAACAATAAGCTGGGGTCTGATGAGCCTGATGGTGACATTCAGCCCAAGTCTTTGGAAGTCCTTCTCTTGGAGAAAAACAAGGCACTGCAGTCAGAAAATACAGTCCTGAAAGTCAACAACAGTGACCTTTCAGGTAGGACATGCATGTGTTTGGAAGTTATGTAGATTTAGATGGCCATCATTTCACACCCAAATTCATGTGCATCAGGGAAGGTAATGAGTATTTACCATAAGCATCTTATCTTCCTTGTAAAAATACAGTATGTTCAAGTATCTTTCCTTTTCAAAAAAACGTTGACAACATGTACATAGAAACCTTGACTCATCAAGTTTTCAATAGCTGTTTAGAGTTTTGTTTACTGACAGAGCTTGGTTTTCTGTACTAACTGAAGACAAAAAACATTCATTTTTTCATTACTGCACGATATTTCAAAATCTTTTTTTTTTTTGGTTATATGAAAGAAAGGTGTAATGGCCATGAAATGCAAATACAATTCAAAAAACCATCCCAAAGTTTTACCAAAAAACAAAATTAAAAATTGTTTTTGTGGCATGCAAATTACATTAAAATTCCAATCCAAAAATTGCATGCCAAAAAACTTGCTATTTGCTGCTATTTTTATTGGAAGACCATAATTTAACTAGCCAGCTTTTTCTTAATCCAAAAATAAGCTTTCATGTGCATTGTTGCACCTTTCTTTCAGGAACCACAACACCTGCCCTTTCTGAAAATGCTGCTGCATTTGCCTCTATGCTAGGAGAGGAAATAGCTTCTACCTATCAGCGCCAAAATTCATCTAGAATCTCAACTCCATCATCACCTCCTACCCCATCTAGCAATGGCATCAAAGAAGAGTCACTGCCTGAAAAAATCACTCCAAAAAGGCCCACATCTCTAGAAAGAATGCCCAGTGTATCTGGAGACAGTACCCCCAATCTCCCACCCCCTCCCTCTCCCCAGTTTTTCCCATACTTGAATGGACATGGACTCCCAAATTATATGAGTATGTCCATGGGGAAAGCTGACCCAAGTAATTCGCAAGGAATAGACACTTCTTTAGTGGCCAAAACTGTTAGAGAACTTCTCAGTATTCATAACATTGGACAACGTTTGTTTGCCAAGCATGTGCTTGGGTTATCGCAGGGCACCGTGAGTGAACTTTTGTCCAAGCCCAAGTCTTGGGACAAGCTTACAGAAAAAGGACGTGAATCGTACAGAAAGATGTATGCATGGGCAACAGATGAAAGAAATATCATGGCACTAAAGGCCATCTCCCCCAAAAAAGGTGAGTACATCTAGATTGTGTTGTTTGCATGCACTGAAACTAATGAAAAGTATATTGAAAAGTAGAGCAGAATAAAACATTTTTTTTTATTAATTAGACAAAATGTATTTTAAAGATAGTGCATGACTTTATGAAATATCCTTCAAGCTTTATTTTGAACAATTATGGAAGGAAGATAAAAGCATGATTGTCCAATGTATTCTAGGGCAGGACTTGCTGACAATGTATGTGGAATATATTGCCTGGTTAAATATCATTCATTGGTGAAAGTTAATAATCAGCAGCATCTTCTTACATTATATATATATACTCTGAATGTCTCATGAAACTTTAGTTTGCTTGCAATTTTCAAAAAAAACTTTTTTAAATTTTCATTCTGAATTATGACTTTCTTTTTTTTCTTTTTCTTTGTTTTCCTTTAATTTAAATCTTTTTTATTCAATCTTTTTTTTTTTATTTGAAAGAAATATTTTCAGTTTGAATTAGATTTTTAAAAAAAAAAAAAAAAATTAGAATGTATTGAATAGTAAACTTGATGCAATATTAGAATCCAGGCAATATTAGCCCACTTTCTTATTGCAGCAAGTCGTTCAGCCTTAAGTCTAAGGTCGGCGTTTAACCCCATGTTCCCCTTCGCAGGGCCCACAACTCTGGTACCAAGTGTGCAGAGGGAAGACTCCCAGACTGAGGAAAGAATTGCTCAAATTCTAAATGAGGCTCAGCAGGCTATGCAACTTAAAAAGGCAATGGAACAGGTACCATTCATCTTAAAAATGGCATACCAAAAATTTGTAACAGCATTTATGTATACCTCTCCATATCTTTTTTCTGTGCTTGATGGGTTTTTGACATTGGATTACTTCTTCTACTTCTAGCAACAAGTGGCACATGCTATGGTAAACAGCTACTACCAGCAAGAGATGACTAGATTAGCACAGGTGACAGCACATCATGGACTGGCCTCCCCACATAGTTCTGCTGCTTCAGTTATAACCAGCTCAGGACCACTTGGCCTGCCACACCCTAAAGATCTGGATCACCATCGTAGACGTGAAAGTATGGATAGCCAGGGGTCAGCCAAAGAAATGGTAGAAAGAATATACAGACAGGAATTGATGAAACTTGCACAAGCTGCTGAGAGTGCAGGAAACATTGCAGCAGTCACTATGTATCAGCAGGAGCTTGCCAGACTGGCTCAAAATGCCCAGAAGGGAGATGCTGAGCCTGGGGAAATAAGACGATCTCGAGGATCACCTGAACAGGTGAGCATCAAGATGGAACCCAGTGAGATGTCAGTTGATGATGCCAATGGACCCATTGACCTGAGTAAGAACAGCTGCAGCTCAGCTCCAACTACCCCCACATCCAACAGCTCTATCAAATCTCCCACTGAGTCTTCACATCATCATGGAAGTGCCTTCATGCCATTTCGCCAAAAAGTGAATGGGCATGAGAGTAATTTGGAAAATAATGTACCATTTGGGCAGCAGTCAGAATGCATATCACCCCTTCAAAGGATGCAGAACATTGCAAATTCTTTGATGTCCAGACCACATCTGGTGTCATCTGCTAAGCCTCTTAAAGCAGTTCTGCCACCCATCACTCAAGATCAGTTTGACAAATATTCAAACATGAATACAGATGATCTTGTCAAACAAGTCAAGGAGACCCTGAGTCAGTATTCCATAAGCCAGCGCCTCTTTGGAGAAAGTGTCCTTGGTCTGTCACAGGGGAGTGTCAGTGATCTTTTGGCTCGCCCCAAACCTTGGCATATGTTAACTCAGAAGGGGAGAGAACCCTTCATCCGGATGCAGATCTTTCTGGAAGATGCAGAAGCCATTCCTAAACTGGTAGCCTCACAGTATCACATCCCTCCAGATAAACTGATGAGGGGAAGGAACCCACCAGATATGGGTATGTAAATGGTTTTAATCAACATTGTAATGTATTTATAATTTTCATCTTTTATCAAATTTCACTAGAATGAAATATATTTTTGGATAATGTTTTGACACAAATTTATGACTACCTTGTTGTTACTATATATATACTCCCTTGCAAAGTATTCTAACAAGCATGACTGCTAACAATTTGTACATGTATAATATATACTGCCATAACCTTGTCCAATTGAAAGAGAAAGGCCTCAAATGCATATAACAAGCGTATATCAATGTGCTGCTGTCCTGGCTATCTCAGTCCGGATCAGATGTGTTGATTGGTCATCTCTGAGCATGTGACATTGTTACAGATGGACATGTATTGGACCATGCATGACTGCTGAGCTAAAACCAAACCTGGCTGGTTTTTTTTTTCTTTTACCTGTAAACCCGCTATAATAAACCATATATGAAAATACATACTAATATTTATATATGCAGATTTGTACAAGCTTTTAAGGCCTTAATACCCAGAGTATATACACATATGTTACCGATCATATATATTCAAGAGTAGAACCAAATTTTGATTTAATTTTTTTTTTGGCTCGTTACATTTGAAACCACAAAATTGATAATTAACATAAGATTGCTGCTATTTGTCTTTAGGGTGCTAGGTTTGACCTTCTTCCCATTACTACAAGACAAGATTAATTACAGAACTTCCACATTATAAATAAAGGACGATGCCTCTATGTAGAAAAACATTACGCCTTTTCCCTGGAAAATTTTTAAACAATAGATATTAAGGTCAGTCCTGGATACACCAGTACACCTGACAAGAAATTATCATCAATCAATGTTTTGCTCCAAAAATAATTAATGAAAGCTTGACAGTTTGAAAGAACCAAAATCTTCATTATTTTAAAACCCTTTTATTTTGGTTGACAGTTATTGTCAGTTAAATTTTGAAATGAAATGTACCATTTAGATTTTGTTTTGTTTTTTTTTTTTTGGTATAAAAAAACGTTTTGTAGGGATTTGATGTTTTGTCAAATTTAGCACTTGTTAGACTTGTATCCCATACCACCTATAAACACGCTGATGCTCCATATCTTATCTGCACAAAAATTTGATCACCCTGTGTCAAATTAATGTTACATTCAAATTAAATATGGATGTTTTTATAATCCTTTTTTTTTTTTGTCATTTGTAAGTTGTATGGCTGCTACAAGCATGAAAAGCAAAATTATATGGCAACTGTAAGCCTGCTTTTTTGTTATAATATTGTAAATGTAGCTTATGTAACCCATTTAACAAAACATTTTTTTTTTTCTGTTTCATTTAAATTGATTAAAGTTTGAATAGATTTTTTTCCAAATCCCTATCAAATTTTTGCTTTTTCCTCCTTGCTAGTTTCCCCTTCAACTGACAAGTTG